>BQNB010002090.1:0-76844 GCA_026074375.1 Tanacetum coccineum
TGATGTTTTCCAGTCACTACCGTGATTGTATTTTGACTTTTTTTTTGTAATCTTATACCATTTTGATGTTTTAGTGCATACGTGGATGATAAATGACGCCATTTAATCGATGTTATCGTTTGTGCAATGCAGCTCATTGCTGATGTCCGACCAACAAACAACACGATTATGAGATTGCTTAATGAGTTCATCGTTTTCCTTGAGAAGTTTTCTTATTGTGTGACATATCTCATCAGCCAAAACAATGTCATGTTTTCCTACAATCTCGCCATAAAGGCAATCGCTTCGCATAGAAAATTCTTCTCAGAAGGCATTAATTACTCGATAAATGCAAAATTTGTTTTGAATCTGTTTATAGTATTTCTATGCTCAAAAGTGAGAGTTGCAACATGTTTCTAACTTTAAAGTTATACGAGCTAAATGATGTTAGAGGATTAAAGAAGTTGCTATTCCTCCTGCTAATGGTTACATGAACCATAATCAAACTGTTAAATGAGGAATTATTTAAGCTAATTGCAACATAGATGCAATTCAAAGCATTGACTTAATGGTCCCGCGGCAACGCGCGGGTAAGAAAAACTTGTTATTGCTAAGCATAGTAAAACTGCTAAAAATATACTATGCTTGAGAATAGTACATTATTTGTTATATGTTACTTAGATAATGTAATATAAACAAGCAAGATTACTCGCACGTTGCCGCGGGGCGTTAATTTTTCGCGCGTTGTTGCGGGCTGATAATTTTTTATTTTTTTTAATTTTGTGCGGGTTTATTTTTTTGGTCTTTGTAGCTTTATTTTTTATTTTATTTTTTTTCGTGTGCGAAATTATTTTCTCGGTCTCATGTTTAATAGTTTGTTTTTTTATATGGGCTTATGTGTTGGGCAATGTGCTCGTGCGTTGAAACGGGGCTGACTTGTATTTGACGGTTTTTTTTATATTGTCTACTTGTATATTTCACGTTATTATACTCGTGCCATAAATGTGTCGTATAAAAGTTGAGGATCCGTTTTGTAACATTTCAATTTTTTCTCATTTATGGGCCGGTGGAAGATTTTTTATTTTTTTTTACTTTGGCCCAAGTTCGGCCCGATGTCAAAACTACATGGTTTTTGACCTCCCACGTGATATATATCTATACTACTATATAAAACATTTATAATGTGGGACCCATTAAAAATTAAGATAAGAATGTGCAATCTTGACCATTCATTTTATTTTTGGGAATCAAATCATAAAGTGACATGTGTCACCTTTTGATTAAAAAATCACATTTATTTTCAAATTGAAATATCTTTTTATCTATTTAATTTTATTTTGATCTAATTTCATCATATTTTTTAAAATTTTATGCTCTTTAATTCAACATCTATTTTGATATATTTTTATAATTTTTTTTATATTTTAATGGGTTTATTTTATGTTGATTTATATTTTTTACAACTTTAATCTTAATTAAATATAAACTTGATACGTTAAAACTATATATACTTTCGGAGAGAGTGTTGTCTTTTTACATGCGAGAATGATGATGTTAATATGGTGTTGCGGGAAAGTTACGGGAAACCCCAACGAACACATACATTTGTGAAACGAAATTACTAAGCAGGTAGGAAATTACGTAAAAAGTTGAGTTAGTAAATTTTTTATTGCCGCCGCTATGCGCGGGTAACCAACTAGTTATAATTAAATGTATTTTGCTTTGAGAACAATCTTGGAAGGACAATACGTAGTGAAAAAATTAGCGGTATTAGTATCCTACACATTTTAGAAGTAAAACGACATCGTTTCTATCCTCCCGCCACTGTTCATTTTAAGCACTGTGCTTGGTCCAGCCCAACACTCATAACCCAACCCACTTTCATGGCCTATATGTTGTGGGTTTGTCTTTCGTGCCAAAAAAAACAAAAAGATGGCCACAAAAAATGATTTTTCCTGTTCATCGGCCTAGCAAAAAAAAGAGCTTTACATCATCAATCAACAGCTTCACATCAACACAAATCCAACAATCTATATCCTATACCGATCGTCACATCTCAACAACCGACTCCTCCAAATTCATTATACCTCAACAAGACCCGAAAATAACAAAACAAAAAGATCTCAGCTTTCTCTTCTTTTATGTTGTGCATTAACATCATCGATCTATAAGAAGCTGTGCTTCTTGATTGATTTTCGAATACCTTAAAGCAAGAACAAAACAACCATGTTTCATTCTTACTTTGGTTCGCTTTAAGAAAACAAATAAAACAATAAACAATCAAGTCGAAACCTACCCGAGACCCTTCACAGGATCTTGAAGCCACATGTCTTCTGAGTTCTTCGTCGATTAATGCAACATTTATAAAGGGTGTTTGTAGGATCGATGTACTCTAATATCTTGAACCTTTAACTTGTAAAGGATATTACTACCTTGAATAAATCCAAGATAATAACTATGAAACGCTGACACTAAATACTATCAACTATACGGAATCTAATTGATAATATTAAGAAGAACACACATCAATAATCAAAAGATTACTTGTATTATCACACCTTGAACCTGCCTAACTTTGCAGATCCCTAAACACTAATAATACTAATCGCTAATACTTCTTCTAAGACTCGTACTTGTTCTCGTACCTAACTATGCCTGCCAAAGGGTCCTTTTATAGACATCAAGGATTAACCCTATTGGGCTTACAACCTGTCATGCTTATCTTTTCCTAGTACATTCCTTCTAAAACTCTAAAACTGTTATAAGCAGTACTTTGATATTGCTAACAGTATTTTCTATAACTAACAGTACTTTAACATAATGATCAGAGTTTTAATATTACTAACAGTACTTTGTTATCTATCAGCAATACTTTACAACATTTCCTAACAGTGTTTGTGACTCACGGTTGAGATATATAAGAAAGAATTACAAAATTGGGGTTTCATCTTGATTGATTTAATAAATAAATGGAGTGTGGTTTGTAGCAAAAAGACGATGGATATGTGCAATGTTTTTTTTATCGGAAGAGAGAGGCGGATGATTTGAGGCAGTGTGATTATTAAGTTAAAATGTGACAATATTTAGGGTTGAGGTGTTTTATATCCTACCGATTAGGATGTATTAACTGGATTGATATATGATTTTGGATTGGATCACATGGGCTGGATTTTCCTTTTATTACAACTTGGCCCGAGTAGTTTAACTATCAAATGAGTGGTCAAAGAATCACGAAGGTTAATTTAAGTTTAATTTTTGGGCGTGAGTTGAGATATTCTTCATTCAAATTAAAAATCATCCGCGAAAAGATCTTCGAATTGCTAACAAAACGAGCCTAATATTGCAATGTTTCTAGCATACGTACGATTTTATAAAAAAATGTTGAATTTTAATATATATATGCCTTTTTTTTAAAAAAATCAAAAAAACCTTAAACTACTTAATAACTTTAAAATAAACGACGAGAAAAAAAAACCCGGTCTATGCTAACTTCAAAAAAACAAAGACAAAAATAAAATTATTCGGGATAAAATTAACCCGTAACGTACAACTCTAGATTGTATTAAATGGTGTCGTTTTACGCCACTAAAAACCATAAGCCCAAATATATGATACCTATTTACTCAAATTCCACAAAATTATATTAAAAAAAACCGATATAGCAAAAAAAACAAACCTTTACACCTGAGGCCCAACACATAAACGCATATAAAAAAACCAAACTATTAAACATGGGATCGGAAAAATAAATTCGCACAAGAAAAAAGAAATTAACGCTACAAAGACCGAAAAAATAAACCCGCTCAAAATAAAAAAAAAAAAAAAAATAAATAAAGAAATAATGCCCCGCAACAACGCGCAAAAAAATAACGCCCGTAGCAACGCGCGGGTAATCTTGCAAGTACACGTACCAAATCGATAATTTTTGAAGTACACGTACCAAATCGATAAATTTTGAAAAGTTCGTTGGTATTCTACGACTTTATCCCTATTATAAACTACTTTTGATAAGAACAACCGACAATTAGAGAGAGAGACGGGTAAGAAGAAGAATGTGTATACACGTGTTGATGTTGATGTTTGGACTACTGTCACGACTTTAGCCCAAATAGAAACGGCAACCCAAATGGTCTTTGCGAATTGTGATTGGACCGACCATTTGAGGATTGAGGTATATATAAATATTTTTTTATCATTGTTCTTTAGTTATTATTGCTAAGCATAGTAAAACTGCTAAAAATATACTATGCTTGAGAATAGTACATTATTTGTTATATGTTATATAGATAATGTAATATAAATTAAATGTATTTTGCTTTGGGAACGATCTTGGAAGGACAATACGTAGTGAAACAATTAGCGGTGTACTTGAACAAAAATACACAGAGTTAAGTATATATTTGCGATTTGTTTATTTGTAAACCTTTTAAAGTTACTTATCTATACTATTTATATCTATATCTATACTATTATAAAGCATTTCACTACAAATCTTGAAAACTTAAAACTTAAACAATTAATGCTCAAACGCATATAACAGTTGTACACTTAAATATAACAGTTGTACATTTAAAAAATCATCCTTATGATTTCGGTAAGCATATAACAGATGAGTCAATTAATGGAAACCTTTTAATACTTTCAAAACTTAATCTCATGATTGACTCATCTATGGAAACATTTTAATACCTAGGTTGACCCATTGGCGGGAATATTCAAATCAAATTTTATCACCAAAGGGTTTTGAAGACCCTATATAAACAATCATCCTCATTCACTTTTCACAAACATTATATCTCGCCGGATTCTTCCGCTACTGCCGACAACCACATCACCACCACAAAATTCTACATGTTTTGATTTTCTTTTTAAATAGATCTATTTATTGTATTTTTAAATCTTTTGACATTTTTTTCAGATCTACTCGCCGGATTCTTCCCCTAATGCCGACAACCACATCACTACCACAAGAATCTTCATGTTTTACAGTCGTCGCTTATATCGTTGTTGCCATCTTGCGTCGTCGGAAAAAACAGGTTATATAATTTTTTTTTACGACAATGACAGTATTTTTAATAGACTTATAATATTTTTTAGATAGATTCATAAGTTTTATTTATAGATCTATATGTACGTTTTTTAATCTTTTTTTATGTTTTTCTTAACAGCCGCAGCTAGCCGAAAAAAATATGCTCGCCGGAAAACCTAGCTGCTCGACGAAAAATCAAGCCGCCCGTGTGAAAACGTATTTGTATGTTCTTGTAAAAAATTGTTATAAAGTTTGTTGTATAAATGTTGTAACTTTGCTGTGTAAAATTTGTAGTAATTTGGCTGTGTTAAGTTTATGTATAAATTGTTATATAGTTTGTTGTAATTTGGGTGTATAAATGTTGTCGTAATTTGGGTGTGTGCCATTTAAATTTGATGCAACATGTTATATGTAAACTCGATAAAGCTGTTGGTTTTCGTTTTCTTTGCTTATCTGCATTAACACTACTTCATTTTGGTTTTGGTACAACTTCATCCTCATGTGGGACTTTCAAAGTAGGACCATCTGTGGGCATTGCTTCTGGCAACATAAAACACTTACCATAATATCGCATATCGTTAATTATATGCTGCTAAAAATTTATGCCGCTATACAACATATAGTTTGTTTTAGGTTTAGGGTTAGTTTATGTATACAATGGGAAAACCGTGTTTCTTAGCCGTCTTTCCTATCTTATTAATTAGTAATAATAATTTCAGTTTTAAGTATTTTAATTTTTGATTGACAGAAAGTCAACTTCTTGTGTTTCCTATATTTGGTTGTGTTTCTATAAATAATTTTTAAGTTGCATATATTAGTTTACTTGATTTCGTGTGTTTCATTTAAATTACAATTTCATTTCAAAGTTGCCTATATTAAATATAAGTTGATTTCGTGTGTTTCAACTGAATGACACAATTGATGAGAGAGTTTCCTTATAGATTTTATAGTTATTTTTACAAATCTATTTTTATTTAATTTTTGTAAATCTGAATTTTTAACATCTCTACTTATCTACAAAAGAAAAACTAACAACTTTGAAAAGTAAAATCTCTTAAAAATGTACAACCCTCGGAAATTATCTATTAAAAGTATTCGATCAATAAAATACACAGCTGGACTGAAATATACGATTGAAAGATATGGTAGTAAGTTGAGTTTTTTTTCACTGAAATGATAGTAAAGTGTGACGAATTTGTATTTATTGTGTTTTTATTTTTTATAATTTGGGTATATTTGGTATGATTATTAAGTAGTAAATAATACATTTATTATGATTGAAACATATATTGTTTTCAAAGTCTTATTACGAACAATTTATTGTGCTTGAAACATGTGAAAGATAACTTAATAACGTTAGTATAATTCCTCGAGATTTTAATATGCGAACAATCTATTTTATGCTAATGTTTGTGAATTAAATACAGTGTACATATTTGTGCAAACAACCTAGAAACTCTATAAACATACTGTTAATTCTGAAAGTTATCAAATACCTCTTCAACCCTCATTTATTTACATAACTTTTGGGATAACTTATGTTGATTGACAAGTTCAAATTGTTTCTTAATATACATGGCCCTCTATGTACATTATAAATGCAACATACATCGTTGCATCTTCCAAAATATATGCATCATAAATAACTTATAAATTGTCAAAGTTTAATATATATTTGAAAGAAAAAAAACTTTTCCAAAACGTGAACATGTATAAAAAAATTTATAAAATTACCAAAAGAAACCTTTCAAATTTAAAAAATATGACAGCAAAAACTCATGACTTACAAAGTGACTTTAAATAACCTTAAAATCTAGAACAAAATATACGCTAAATAATTCAGCAAAAACATGACCCGCACAACGCACGGGCCGCAGTTCCACTTGTTAGGATAATATATAGTAGAGCAAAGTCAATTTACAAAGAGTTAAGCTTAATGGTTGGCAATATATTTAAGGGATGTATTTAAGATCATATTGTTTTCTAACTTGTTTTAGCACTATTAAGAAAAAATATAGTAGAACAAAGTCAATTTCAACAAATTAATAAAATACATAGTAGAAGAAACACGTATTTAATTACTTGGGTGATAATAAATAACGGATGTACTAAGAAGTTTTACGCGACGAGTAACGTACGTTGTTATTTATTATCTCGTAATTAATGTAATATTTTATTTTCAGTTTCAGTACATGTTTTTATATGTTTTTTATAAACGTTAAGAATTTTTTCTTCAGTTGAATTATCGCATGTTACAACCGTTTGCAATTACATTTTGATCTTTTCACGTTCTATTTTGAACGTTACACGAAAAACTTACCACAATATCGCATATCGTTAATTATCGGCCGCTAGGAATTTCCGCCGCTATGCGCGGGTACTCGCCTAGTTACATATCCAAAACGTATTTCGGTTCTTAATGTTTTTATAACACAAATTTGAGTTTTATTATTGATCTTTTAAAATAGAATTTACATTTTTTTATGTTGAAAGTTTAGTACAAATGGAAGATATAGACTGTGGATTGGACTGAATCGAAAAAATGGACCGACTAGATCGGATTAAACATATATCGGTTCGGTCCTTAGTCCACTCCTTTTGTCATTTCTCGGTCCGGTGAGGTCCGGTGCGGTCTTATGCACAACCGACTATATTGCCTTGTTGGACCGGACCTGACCGATGACCTGGACCGTACCGAACCGACCCGGGTCTTGATCGAATATTTCAGTTCGGTCCTTGGCCCGGAATTTTGGACCAAAATGGTTTTCGTTCCCACCCGATTTCGATCAGTCCAGTCCGATTTTCGAGCCGTGCTCAACCGTATGGTCATACATGAAAATGAGTGTGAACGTAAAGAGAGTACTCACATCAAGTACTTGAACCTTTATGACTCATTTAGTGGGAGTTCTACTCTTGAGTGAGTAAACCCATTATGTACTCATGAAGAAGTAACTTATTAGAAAGTATAAACCTTCAAAGTGTTATGTGAAAGTAGTACTCGTCAGCAAGTAACGCATCATCAAGCGGTGCTTATCGGTAACTGAACTCATAAGTATGTATGCTCTTCAGAGAGCGTGCTGATGAGAATTCGGGTTAGCTGATGAATACATGACTTTGTTGGAACTAATTTGTAACTGTTTTAATCTATCAATGAACAGTTTCAAATTTGAATTAAGACCTATAGTGAATTGGCTTTGTAACCACTATTGCTATAATGAAAGAAGAATATAAAGAGATCAATTGACCAATTAATTCTCATAATTCCATTTGAATGAGTTTCTTCTCTATATAAGAGAATAAAATTCGCATGAGAAAAACACAGAAAAACCTAAACATTTAGAAGCAGAAAAAATTCCTAGATTTGTGCCAAAATAAAAAACAAACATTTGGTCTTATCACAGACAAATATTCGTGATATCCAAACATTAGGATTAATTAATTTCTTTTAAATATTCATTACACGATTTTAAGTGATATCTGATCATTGATTATATTCACCCAACTGACAATCAACAAAGTTATAAAACCAACACTTCAATCGGTCAGACCATTCGTACCATTGGATGGGTTACGGTCCGGTTTTAGAAACATCGGCTGCTATGTTAATCGTATGTTAATGTTCTTGCGTATAGTATGGGAGAAAAATTATAGGATCCATGTTAAATTAGTGGACTCGTTTTTTTTCATTTACCTCGTTTTAATTGGTTTAACATGCTCGATATAAAAGGTTAAGATGAGAAGATCTTTATCAACAAAAAACGCTTTGTGACAAACACAAACACTAAAACATTATTACAGGAAACTAGTTATGATGCCATCAGTCAACAAGTAAAACAAGTTCTAGATTACTTTCAAGACTGTTGTGTTCGTTCACAAAAGAAATGGAAAGGTTTGATTTGTGACCACTGTTGTATGTACTTTTGTCACTTGAAATCAACAAGTTACTAATGGCTTGCAAGACCATATACGAGGAAACCAAGCAGAATCTCCAAATTTGGCATTTATGGAGGTGGTTGTTTTACCTTCATTTTCCATGATCTCAGCCTCATTAGCCTTCATAGCAACATCAAAAGCGTCAAAAGGGACCGCAACCTGTAGGGGCGATTTAGGAAGCGTTTCTGATTGAGCCGCTACAAGTTTGTTAACCATTTCCAGAACCTCACTCATTTCTGGCCTTGATTTAGGGTTGCTAGATAAGCACTTATTTGCAATCAGTGACAACTTTAGTGCAGATCTCAGCGAGTATTGGCCTTTTAGTTTAGGATCAACTATGAGCTGGAAATTTTTGTCGTCTAGATATGGTCTAACCCATTCTAGAAGGTTCTGCTCACCCTTGGGTCGGTTTCTATCCATTGGACGCCTTCCTGTAATGAGTTCATAAAGAAAGACTCCATAGCTATATACATCATTTTTAGACGTGAGACGGCCTGTCTGTATGTATTCTGGGGCTGAATATCCCATTGTTCCTACTACCTGATGACATTATACATTGATATCTTTATAAATTTTAGGGGTAATTGCTTGAAAATGTATCATACTTGTCACTTTTTGTTATTGTGTGTACTGAACTTTTTTTTTCTTATTCTGTGTACTGAACTTTTAAATTTTGATCATTGTGTGTATTTTGTGACCATTTTACTCTCACTTTTTTCAAAATTTGAAGGGTAAAATGGTCATTTTACATGGTTGAATAGTCACAAAATACACATAATGATCGAAATTTAAAAGTTCAGTACACACAATAAGGAAAAAAAAATTCAATACACACAATAACAAAAAGTGACAAGTATGATACATTTTCAAGCATTTAACCCTAAATTTTATGAATGACAAGTGAAGCTATAGTTACACTATTAATTATATTTCACATTGTGAGAAATGTTTTTAGACTAAAAAAGCTGGTTTACCCTTGTTGTAACATGGGAATAGCCTTCTTTAGGACCTAACCGAGCCAATCCAAAATCTGAAAGCTTAGCATTCCATTGATCATCAAGAAGAATATTTGAAGATTTAAAATCTCTGAAGATAATCTTTAGAGACATCAAACACGACAAAATTAGTGATTTTGTACATAAATCCAGTTATGTAGAGATTCCAAATCTAGTATTGAATGGAGTCATAGAGATATAATACCTGGAAGTCCATTCCTTCATGTAGGTATGCCAAACCACGGGCGGTGTCTTGAGCTATTTTCAATCTCATGGGCCAGGTGAGTAGTTTCCCGGATCTATTAGATAAATGATATTCCACACATCTATTAGGCATATATTCATATACTAAAAGCCGTTGGATTCCTTTTTCATGATCTTCCGCACAATATCCAACTAACTTAACAAGATTTGGATGTTGAACGATTCCAAGCATATTCACCTCAGTCACCCACTCTTTGTGCCCCTGATTAATCAAAAAACCAAAATTTAATAAAACCAGCATATAAATATGATCCAAACTTTCTAAAAAAGCCGAGGAATGAACCTGAAATCCTCTTGTACCAAGCTGCTTGACAGCCACTTTGAGATCTGTGGCTGCATCTCGCTGACTCTTGATGGTTCCAGTATAGACAGGACCGAACCCACCCTCGCCAAGCTTTGAAGTGAGGCTAAAGTTGTTGGTAGCAGACTTGAGCTCATACAGTCTGAACTCTTTAAGGTTACCTGACCTTCTTGAAAAACTAGGATACTTCAGCTTTCTAAATCTTTTTTTTGGGACATGGACACTTTTGGACTTTGACTCGGGTCCGGATGTGGTATGATCTGTAGATCCAGAATTAAAGGAATGGATTGTACTTAATTGTGCTGGACTTGTGGGCGGTTCATCCATGTTTTCACAGTGAGACAACTGAAAGCACTTCATAGTGTCTTAAGATTTATTACTCGGCTGCAAAAGTTAAAATCAACATAGAAACTTTATTATGTCTGACTTGATCCATGGTTTAACGAAAGATTGAGTTATTAGTAATAAAAGCTTGTTAATTTGTTAATAAGAGGAAATGGAACAAACTCTAAAGCATTAATCAGCTTAACCGATATATTTTGATGATTTGTAGTGTGCAAATAGGCTATTTTGCTATTACTCACAGATGACAAAAATCAAATGGTTGCATCCTGTTAAAAAAATTGAAGGTTCCTTTATTTCATCATACTTGCAAACAAACATCATAGAATTAGTACTTAAACATAGCTCTTTTTTCATCGCATGTTCTAAGATCTACAAATAAAATGAAGAACTCGTATATAGTCAGCCAATATATAATGAATCGCCAAGTGAAAACAGAACCAACTCAGATTCAAATAATATCATTTATAGAAGTTACCTGTAATCAGCTTAGGGTTGCAGAAGATCAGATCTCTAGTTATTGAAGATAAATTATAAAAGAAAACTGAAATCCAAGGAAGGAAGAAGAAATGCAAAGGGCAATGTGTTTAGTACATTAGATTCGTTTTGTTTGTAATTACATTAAAAAACTATGTTTAGTAGTTTGAAATTCCAGTATATAAGTTGCAATTGTGGGACATGTTTCTGTCTCATGTTAATAAAATATTGGATATCACACTTAAAATAATTAAGTTTTGTTATACCCCAAGTCATTTGAGTTTCTTATATCCATGTTAGGCTAATTCTTTTCAGATTCATGGCTCATATATATATTTAGCTACATGAGATGTTTATAGCAAATATATATTAAGACTGCAAGACTCAAGCTTTCTGAAATCTAATGCTAACATGCAGACAAGGAGCATGAGCAACAAATGATCTCTCTATGTTTGTACCATGATATAAACATACTATGTTATTTAATATCAAAATCGACCAAAACAAACACTTGTTGTTGTTTGTTTATTAAGAGGCTCTGAATCTGAATCTGGTTCGCACGTCTGAATCTGAATCTGTGACGGAAATGTCTGAATCTGAATGAAATAATGTTGTTTGTTTGTTTTCATTGCGATACATCTAAATGATCATTATTTTATTATCTTCATTTTAAACATAAAGCAATTTTATTCATAATTCATAATAAAACTAAGGTCTCTAAACATTAAAATTAGTGTTTTAAACATTTAAGAACATTATCTTCCAAAAAACAGTAGTTGCACGAATGAAAAGGGATTAACCACAAAGTTGAGAAAATGAAGTCTACTACTAGTTCCTTATACAACTCTTCAAACCATAAACATTTTCTTTTCGAATCAAACAATCTTCTAATAACGCTTCAAGTGTTTCAATTTTAATTACATATCCTTCAATTTTTTCATCTTCATCAATATCAATACCCACATCACCATATCATATTTCTCAAAAAGACACAATATTGTATTAAAGTTAAGAAAACCCAGTTTCAATTTCAAATGACTTGAAGATGGTTGTGGAGTGACAACTGGCAGCAGCAGTGGTGACCAAATGTGTAGTGGGGAGGCAGGAGTTTGTAGTGGGTTTGGGAAGGAGATGTTGAAGTTGTCGCATTATTGTTATTTTCTATTATTCAGAGGCAACCAGATGACTTTTCAAGTCTGAGGTAGATGTTTTAGGGTCTGAGCGTGTCTGAATGAAATAGAAAAAACAAACACTCTTTTCACCTCAAACGTCCGACCGAATCAGATAGTAGGCTTATTCAGAGGTTGTTAAGACTTTTTACCAAAAAACAAACATAAGATTTGAAGTTCACATCATCTAATTATATTGTCAAAGTTTAAAAACTGAAAAAAAAAAAAAAAGACCAGCTAAAATACATGTGACCGGTTTTTTGTTTTTATTAATTAATTTATTCAATGTGTTTCTTTTGATAAAAGTGGTGTCGTGGTTTGGATTTATTTGTATGTTCTTAGAATTTATAAGTAATTGAATTCATCATGGTGGGACAATGATATTCAAATAATAGTTTCTGGTTGCTTGTCGACTAAATCTGTTGCTTTCGTTTGAGCTTTTGAGCTGTTATGATGAACATAGTTTCATTTCCTATCCGAATGAATTAAATTTGGACTCATTTTAAACATTTAAACCGGTTTTCAGGTACATTCCTACTTTGAGTTTAACACTTTAACAGTTGATTTTAATGCACCAAGAACCTCATTCTTCCTTCTATTATTGAACATCTTATTCACATTTCCATCTTTTCTGAAAACCGACTTACTTTTAACATAAATCTTTTTTCACCCTTATTTTTTCATTCATGTTACTAACAATTACGACATTAATGTCTAAAAATTATTATTTCATTTCTTTTAAAAACCCACTTACTTTCAATATAAATTTTCTTTTTCACCTTTATTTTTCATTCATTTTACCAATAACTGCTACATTAATATCCAAATTTGTTTCCATTTCTTTAAGACCAACATTACTTTCAACATAAGTTTTATTTTTCACCTTAATTTTTCATTTGACGGTTACGTTAGTAGTCTACGTGATTATGTTTGTTAAGATGATATAAAATGGCTGAAAAACATGGATGAAACATAAAATTGAATAAGAAGAAAAATAGTGAATTTGTCATATGTTTTTATCATTTTTATATAAAATACCATACAAAAAAAAACATGTTATAATGTCTTGCGAACACAAAAAGAGAAATATTATTGCAAATGAATAGATTTTGAAATAAAAAGTGTGCAGATTGATGATAAATTGTGAGAGATGGTGTTAAAAGAGTATTCTTTGTATTAAAAGAAATAAACCTTATATTTGATAATATATCACAAATGTCAGTCAATATTAACTCTTATATTAAAGACTCCGAAACAAGATTACAACATATATGAGCACAAAAATTTTGTTGAATTAGTTTTATCTCAATATCATATACGTGTACATGAATTCAAAACTAGTACTTTATATTAAATTAAAGTCTTTACACAATGATATGAAAATTATCGACTCGACTTTTCTGTCAAAAAAATTGATACCCATCTATTATTTTTCTTATCTCAATCTTGCAAATTGTCCTTGATCTTTCAACTTTATTACGAATATTGTCGCCTTCCCGAATTTACAAATCAAATTCAAATATGTACGCTTGTCATTTTTTGTAGGTTTAATAGATTACATATAATTCCTATTGATTAAAAGAAGACTAAGCTCAAATGGGTCATTTAAAACTAAAAATGCTTATGCACATGGAGGTGAGATTAATATATATCAAGACCCACGAGACTTTTAAAAATAAAATGTTAGCCATTCATTTATTATCAAAACAAAAAATTCACTTTTCGTCAGCGTGAGACACGGTACAATGTCTCGCGCCGTCGTGTGGCGTTTATCCCTCAGAACCACTGGGGCTGCTACAGACGGCTTAGGCACGAAAACACGAATGGGTACAGTCTTGGCGCCATCGTAGTGGTTTTTCACCTCCATGTGGCGTCGTCGTGTGGTGTTTTCATCATAACGCAGAATGAAAACGCATTGTACCTTGTGCTCTAAGACTATATAGTTATGATATAAACGATGAATTAAAAGAAAATGATATAATTAAGACTAAGTGGCAGTAATTTTTTTTTCGTAAATATAGAAGTTTAGACAAAAAATACACTAACGTGACGAGAATTCTTTTATCTTTTGGTAAACGGGCATTTCGATATACTTTCGACAAACCTAATTTCGAGCTTCTTTTTATAGTATTGAATTTTCCGCCCTAAAAATTACATGTGATTTGTTATTCTAAAAAGCACTCACATGTGATTTTCATAATCACGTGTGAATTGTTACTTTAAAAATTACATGCGACTTCTGATGCGTATTTTATTTAATAGATCAGATTTTAAATTTATTTAATATGAATCTTATTAACAGACAATACTCAAATCTCAATTTGAGTATCAATAACAACACAGAAACTGATCCAATCAGTAAATCAATCAACCAAACTATCCACTACTGCAACTCAGTTGTGAATCTATTATATAAATTGATAATAGTTCTATTACAACAATAACAAGATCAAGATGATTTAACAAAACTAGGGTTTACAACTTTAGAGAGTGAGAGAGACGATTTTAGAGAGAGAAAGATATTCAGGAAAACTAAGAATAAACGTTGGTCAATCCAGCTTATATAGGGGCTTGACCACCGACTTAAAAACTCTTCAATCTTGGCAACACCAGTCCTCCAACTATAAGCCTTTATCTAAAGTCAGCTAAAACTTCTTCAAAGAGAAAACTAAGAATAAAGAAAATACACAATAAGTCCCTCAACTTTCAGGTTTACCATTGAGACTATTTTTCTCAATATCCCCCCTTAGTCTCAACCTGGTAAACATCATACATACCAAGATTTTTAACAAATTCCAAGTGCTGAACTGTATCCATCCCTTTTCTAAGGATATCTGCAATTTGATTTGCAGAATCCACCTTTACAGTTTTAACAACTCCTTTTAAAACTTTTTCTCTTACAAAATGTAAGTCAATCTCAAGATGTTTTGTTCTTTCATGAAAAACTGGGTTGGCAGCTATCTTAATAGCAGAATTGCTGTCACAATGAAGTGAAACATGCAAAAGATTTTCTATTTGCAAATCTTTTAGAAATTTTGAAATCCAAATCACTTCACTGGTTACTGAAGCAAGAGTTCTATACTCTACTTCAGTTGAAGATTTATAGAGAATATTTTGTTTCTTACTTTTCCAAGAAACAAGAGAGTTATTAAGAAACACACAATACCCAATAACAGATTTCCTTGTAACAGTGCATTTAGCCCAATCAGCATCAGAATAAGCAGTAAAAAACATACCAGATGTCTTAGTAACATGAACTCCCAAACCTGGACAACTCTTGAGATATCTTAATATCTTAAAAGCAATCTTAAGATGAGAAGTCAAAGGTGAATGCATAAACTGACTTAAGCAATGCACAGCATAAGAAAGATCTGGCCTAGTATTGGTCAAGTAAATCAACTTTCTAATTTATTTATGATAATCAGTAATATTTTCAAGTAAAGGATCTTTATCACTAGCTTCATTAGAAATAACAAGCTTAGACATAAGAGGAGTTTTTGCAGGCTTACAAGCAAGCATACCATACTCAGATAATAGGTCAAGAACATACTTCTCTGATTGAGGCAAATACCTTTATCAGTATCTACAACTTCAATACCAAGAAAGTATTTAAGTTTACCTAAGTCTTTAATCATGAATTTAGACTTAAGAAACACTTTAAACTTCTCAATCTTAAAAACACTATTACCAGTAATGATAATATCATCCACATAAACCAACAAGGTAAGAAACACCTCCTTATTAGACTTAGTATAAAGAGAATAATCATATTTACTCTGACTAAACCCATTTTCAATCAAAGTAGAAGTCAACTTAGCATTTCACTGTCTAGGAGCTTGTTTTAAATCATATAAAGACTTTTTAAGTCTGCAAACCTTATTATCAGAAGGAAAATATCCTTCTGGTGGTTTTATACAAACAACCTTTTCTAAACACCATATAAGAAAGCATTATTCACATCAAGTTGGAAAACATGTCAAGACATTGACGCATGAATCTTCAATAAACACCTAACAGTAACCATTTTGACCACAGGAGAGAAAGTCTCCTCATAGTCAATTCCTTCTTTTTGCCCAAAATCTTGAGCAACCAATCTAGCTTTACATCTATCTATCTCACCACTAGACCTGAACTTGATCTTATAGATCCATTTACTTCCAATAGCTTTTCTACCTTCTGGTAAATCAACCAATTCCCAAGTACCATTTCTAAGCAAAGCATCCATTTCTGGATTCATAGCATCAATCCAGTGAGAATAGTTAAAAGCTTCAAAATTAATTTTAGGTTCTCTGGTTTATTAAGTTGAGTTACAAAACCAAAATTTTCAGAATTAAGTTTTGAATAACCAATATATTTCTCAATACCATATTTAACCTTTGATTCAAAAACAAAATCATTATAACTCTTTGAAAAAACACTTTGTCTAGAAGACCTTCTAACATTTGAACACCTTGAGATGAACTTGGATTTTGATCCAAATTACCCTTAGAAAAAACATTTTCTTCAACTGTGGCAACAAAATCATTACTAGTATCAGCATCATTTCTAGAATCAACTAGAAAATCAGCAGTGTTAATATTACTACCAAACTCAGAAGAGCTGATACTATCACTCTTACCCTTATTCAGATCATTAGCTACTCTCTCATCATCATTGGGTATCTCAAGATATTCAATGTCAAAAAAGTTTATATGATTAACATCTTGAAAAACATTTGTAGAATCATTTTTTCCAACTTTAGAATCCTTAAAAGGAAATATATTCTCAAAAAACTTAACATCTCTATAAAAAATGAACTGATGTTTATTAAGACTGTATAACCTATATCTTTTTTTAAAATTAGAATATCCTATCATAACACATTTCTTAGATCTACTATTAAACTTGTCATTATTATTGACAATGGTAGCAAAACACAAGCAACCAAACACTCTTAAGTGAGAGAGAGTAGGACATTTCTTATATATCATTTCATAGGGAGATTTTCCATTTAGCATAGAAGAAGGGAGTCTGTTAATAAGATAAGTAGCAGTTAGAATACACTCAGTCCACATCTTTAAAGGTATCTCCCCCTGAAACATAAGGGATCTAGCAACATTTAAAAGATGCTTATGTTTTCTCTCAGCAATTCTATTTTGTTGTGGAGTATACACACAAGAAGTATGATGAATAATCCCTTTTATCAAAACACAGTTTAGATACAGATTGATTACCAAATTCAGTATCATTATCACTTCTAAAAACTTTAATTTTTTTTAAAATTGATTTTCAATCAAATTATAGAAAACAGTTATGAAGTGAGAAACCTCATCTTTAGATTTAATCAAGTATACCCAAACTGCTCTAGCGTAATCATCCACAATAGTCAAGAAAACCTAAACCCCTCAGAACTAGTCACCTTATAAGGCCCCCATAAATCTAAATGAACAAGATCACCCAAACTTTTTGACTTATGATCACTTAAAGGAAAAGGTTCTCTAGTTTGTTTAGCCCTTTGACAAAATTTACAACAAATAGTATTATCCTTTTTATCAATGTTTAAAGAATCTTTAAGAACATTTAGAACATGGTCTGCAGGATTGCCAAGCCTGCAGTGCCAATCATGCTGAGATAGCATACATTGAAATCTAAAGGTACTAGTATTACTTTTAATACCTTTATCATTATAGTAGTACAATCCTTCACATTGTTCACCAATCCCCAGATCATTTTTCAGATTCAAATCCTTATTCAAGAAATAACATCTATTCTCATCAAAGGCAACAATAACCTTATTCACTTTAATCAATTTATGAACAGAAATCAAAGTGACACAATATTCAGGAATAACCATCGCATCATACAAAGTTAAACCATTAGACAATATGAGATTTTCAATCTTAGAAATACAGGCCTCAGTCCTATTAGGATGACCCACTTTAATTTTAAGATGGGAAATGTTAATAACATTGTCTAATTCTTTATTAGTGTAAGTCATATGCTGGTTTGCCCCTGAATCAACTATTTTTCCATTACTAACAAGTTTAGGTTTAAAATTAGCATTAGAGCAAAAAAATCAATTTTTTTATGAAATATAGAACTTTTATTAAAATAAGTACCTGTCATAGCATATTTTTTCCAACTTTATTGTCTTTGATAAGAGAGATAAGAGTAGCCATTTGTTCATCTGTAAATCTAGAAGATGAACTTTTCCCAACAGAGTTATTACTAGAAACACTTTGTTTCTTAAAATTTTGACCAAACTTTTTCTTCCCAAAATCAGCAGGGTATCCAATGATTTTAAAACATCTAATAATAGTATGCCCATTAAAATCATAATTCTCACATACCAAACCAGAACCCCCACTTGGCCTGTTATTATTAAAACAAGAACCCTTACATTGTCTATTATTATTCACATTATTAGGTCTTGAAGGTCCAGCATTAAAATTCTAATTACTTCTCTTAAAATTTTGGTTACAAGGCACATTAGACACAAAAGCAAAAGCCTGATTCTTTTGAGAGGAACTAGCTATACTACCAACAGCAATTCTGTGAGACTCCCTACTAGAAATGGTAGCCTAAGCACTTCTCACATCATGCAAAGTCTCTCTAGACAAAATAGAGCTTCTAATTTGCATATAAGAATCATCTAAGCCCATAAGAAATTGCATTAATTTCAACAACTGATTATGTTTCTTAAAACCTTCAGAAGCATTACAAACACATTTAGGCAACTCAATCATAGCATCATACTGTTTTCATAAAGCATTCAACTTATGATAATAATCAACAACAGAGGATCCATTCTATTTAAGAGTATTAATTTGATTATGTAACCCAAACATTATTGATCCATCAACCTTGTCATAAGTTTCTTTTAATTCTTCCCATACATGTTTAGCTCTTTTTGAAAAAAATTGACCCATGACTAGTTCCTCAGATATTGAATTCAAGACCCAACCCAAAACAATTGCATTCACCCTATCTCACTATTTACTAAGAACCTCATCTTCTTTAGATCTTTTACAAGAACCATCAATAAAACCAATCTTATTTTTACCTTTTAAAGCCAAAAGCATAGCACATGACCATACTTGATAATTTTTAGTTTCCTTTAGTTTTATTGAAACAACAGTAAGAGCAGTAGTATCATTAGGATGCAAGTGTAATGGATCACTAATATCTAGTTTACTTATTCTGGTAACAGAATCATAAATATCATCATAATGATCAGAATTATTAGAAGTATTATGCTCAGAATTATGAACAGACATGATAACAAACAAAAAATAAATAAAAATATAAAAACAAACAATCAATAAAGGAAGAAAGAAGTTTCCAGGCTTTCACACCACTCAAGGTGGCAGATCAAGGGCAGACAGACTCAATTAACACTAATAAGAGAAAGAGATAAGAGGTGTTACAGAGCTTTTGAATGATATGCAGCGGAAAGTAATACCAAACCAACTATCTTCTTGATTCACTTAGTCAAGAAAGCTAGCAGATTAATCAGCAACAACCCACACCCAATCACCAAGATCCACAAAACCCTAATTCCTCAAATTAGAGCAAATCAAACCCAAAACTTCCAAATCTAATGATTAAGCAATCTTAATCACCAACCAATCAACCAGAGAGAGTAGAATCACCAAGATCCACGAAACCCTAATTTTTCAAAATTAAGGTTATTTGAAATTAACAATAGATATGTGCAATTAAACCACAGATCTTATAAGAAAACAGATTTAATTAAAAACTAACTAGTTATTTTTGAAAAAACCCCAAATTTTATGCAACCTTAATTATTTTTTTTCTTTAAAAATTGATTTCAGAGCAACCTAGCTTTGATACCATGAAGAAATTACGAATGTTATTAACAAACAATACTCAAATCTTAATTTCAGTATCAATAACAAGACAGAAACTGATCTCAATCAGTAAATCAATCAACCAAACTATCCACCACTGCTACTCAGTTGTGAATCTATTATCTAAATTAATAATAGTTCTATTACAACAATAACAAGATCAAGATGATCTAACAAAACTAGGGTTTACAACTTTAGAGAGTGAGAGAGACGATTTTAGAGAGAGAAAGATATTCAGGAAAAGTAAGAATAAACGCTGGTCAATCCAGCTTATATAGGGGCTTGACCACCGACTTAAAAACTCTTCAATCTTGGCAGCATCAGTCCTCCAACTATAAGCCTTTATCCAAAGTCAGCTAAAACTTCTTCAAAGAGAAAACTGAGAATAAAGAAAATACACAATAAGTCCCTTAACTTTCAGGTTTACCATTGAGACTATTTTTCTCAATAACTACCTATGATCTACTAATGCACTAACGGGCAGAGAACCCGGTTGTGTATAGTGTAGGTTTTGGTAAATCCTAGGTCGTTCTCAAGAGCTAATGGCGGTATAAAATCTGAATTTTAATTGTTGATATGTTTTGAAGTTGTTTTAATATCTAAAATGCAAAAAACAAATAGCATGGATTGAAATGGAATTTACTTATCAAGTGAGAAAGCGTGTTGCCCTAGTTATTTTATTATTAACGCAATGATCATATTTTCTAGTGCAATGTCTAACTCTTGTTTTATGTGGCGGTGAGATTAATATATATCAAGACTCAAGAGACATTTAAAAATAAAATGTTAGCCATTCATTTATTATCAAAACAAAAAAACTCACTTTTCGCCATTTTTTAAACAAAATATACTGCAAATGGTAAATCGTCAAGCGTCAAAAAATACACTATCGTGACGAGAATTCTTTTATCTTTCGGTAAACGGGCATTTCGATATACTTTCGACAAACCTAATTCCGAGCTTCCTTTTATAGTATTGAATTTTCCCCTAAAAATTACATGTGATTTGTTATTCTAAAAATCACTCACATGTGATTTTTATAATAACGTGTGAATTGTTAGTTTAAAAATTACATGTGACTTTTGATGCGTATTTTATTTAATAGATCAGATTTTAGATTTATAAGACTTGACTACATATGATCTACTAATGCACTAACGGGCAGAGAACCCGGTCGTGTATAGTGTAGGTTTTGGTAAATTCGAGGTCGTTCCCAAGAGCTAACAGGCGGTCTAAAATTTGAATTTTAATTGTTTATATGTTTTGAAGTTGTTTTAATATCTTAAATGCAAAATACAAATAACATGAATTGAAATGGAATTTACTTAGAGAAAGCGTGCTACCCTAGTTATTTTATTATTAACGCAATGATCATTTTTCCTAGTGCAATGTCTAACTCTTGTTTTATGTGGTTGTTCTAATATCATTAGATTCGACTTGTGTTCATAACTTAACCTATAATTTCTATGATCTCAACCCTGTTGTTTACGAAAATCGGGCATCTAATTCATAGTCATTAAACCCCCTATTACCTTAAAGACTTGTCTAATGTCGACAATCCCGCTTCTCAATATTTAAACCCTTTATTAGGTGCCAACTAACCAAAGGTCTACTCGCGCTTCTTAAATACCTAATCTAGGACATGCGATGAAATTGACAAACCCTACAATCAAAATAGATGCGGACCTATTCCAATTAACCTATTAGACTAGTTTTCAATTGTACACACCTACTCACTAGTTAATAAGCTCTACTCTAGCCTTAGTACTACCAAAGCGCGAGGATCAAACGACAAGCAAATAAAGTATCCACATAAAAAACAATAATTAAACAAAAAAACATAAATCAGTGCATTAATAAATTCATAACTAGGCTAACACATGAAGTGTTTAGCCTTTTATATTGTAAAATACAGAAATATCAATGTTGTAAATCATAGGTAAATTAAACTGTTATTAGTCCTTTTAGCATTGTATCATGTTAAGGAAGGTTTAGGATTAGTGAGAGAAACTAGAGAGAGAGAGATTAACAAATAAGGTCTTTTATAAAAATGAGAGAAAATGAGAATGAGGAGTTACAAGGTATGGGGAAAATCTTTCTAAATCTTCTAATTCTATCTATTCATACTACTCTCATTTTAACTAAGATTATTTAGCTAATTGGCCCAACTTTCCTAACTTAGGCCCAATTAGTTTTATTACAAAATATTAAATACTAACTACTTATTATTGCAAAGACCAATTCTTATAATAATAATAACCATTTTTTCTATTCCTAACAATCTCCTAATAAGAGTTGATTGTTTAGGATGCTATTTTTGATATAGAATTGGTCTTCCATTCATAAAATTTTCTCACCTTCTCATTTGTCTTTAATGCTTTAGACGTTTCTTGATCTCTGTATCAAATAGTTCCATGATGATTCTGTCTAATTTATCAGGTGGTGGTTCTTTGAATCCAAGACGTACAACACAAACAATAGCAGAAACTTATTTCACCACTTTCTCTAATGTTGTATCACAAAACTTGGTATTGTGATAACCCAAAATTTCAGGTTTACTTTATTTAAAAACTTGAACCATTTACTTTGAATACGTACGTACTTGCTTTAACTTATAAATGAAGAGGTTATCCCACCTACTATGAAAAACGTCTTTGAATGCACAACAACTCTAGACTAAGTTTATTCTACTCATAACTAGCATGTTATCATCATCATGAACATATTTAACAAGTCTTTTGCATGCAGTCTGTATGTTTTACATAAATTATACAAGTTTACATATTCATGCATGCATGCATAACATTTTACCTCCTTTTATTATATATACATACCTAAACTTATATACTTTCAAAATTCAAAATGTATTTTGCTCCTCCTCACCCACTTTGAATCGTCCCTCTTCCCATTAAATCATCTAGAAGCTTACTTCCATATTATGCTTATTTACTTTCATACCTTTTATCTACCTTTTGTTACTTTCACCCTATTACCCAACTTTTGTTACTTTCACCTTTATTATCCAACTTTTGTTACTTTCACCACTATTACCCATATTCCCTTTTCTGCCCTCTATTGCTAGCTAGTTAAAACAACTCATTCTTCCATAAGACTTTTACTATATAAAGAAGGCACCTAACTCTTTATTTCTCACACTTTCAAACACACAAAAGCTCTTTCTTCCTCTTATTATTTTTGGCAGAATTTTAGGCAAGAACAAAGGGTTTTCAACGTTAGTTAAGTATTTTACAAGAAGATTTAAGGGTTTGAATTGGAAGCTAAGGATTTAGGTTGATAAATTAGGATTTCTTAGTTGTTTTTGGGTAAATCTTGCATACTTAGGCATCCATCTTCATCCGTCTTTGTAAGTTCGTTATTTTCATATTTAGATATATTTTACATACTTCATACATGATTTATAACTCCTTAGTATGCTTGGGATTAAGAGAAATATGTTTAAAAGCTTCTTTTACAAACCTTAAACTAGAGCAGATTTTTGTATTGACTTGTAAGCTTGTAACGACCACTCTAGATTAACCCATGACTAAAACTATTTCCAAAATATCTTAATACAGTGTGTTAGTTAAATTTATGGAGGAGCCCAAAAGAATTTGGGTTCGTTTATATTTTCGAATGATTTTTACAAGATTAGTACGCAAATCTGAGTTCTAGACTTTGAACGTAATTATGAGCCCTTTAAGAGTAGTTTGGCATTTTAAGCCTTTTAATACTTTTGTAGATAAGACCTAAACCCTTCTAACTTATGGTGTAGGAAAGTTAAAATCCACCCCGAGACGCTCGAGGATAAAAATTAAGTGAGTATGGACTAATAAACAATTTAGCAATTCAAATTGTCCCTCTCAAGGACAGCATGACCTTTTTGTATTATATGACCTATATGATCTGGACCCTTTAAAATCTTATTACTTTACGAGTTTACATGGTTGGAAAGATACATCAATCCACCTTTTAACCACTATGGCCTTTTGAAACCATCTCATTTCAATAGAAAATGAGTGTGATACCGCTACCCGTGACCCTTTGTGAAGTCGAGAAAACCCAAATTTCCTGCAAGCTCTAGTTTGTCTCCCTAACTTTTAATGTAAAACACTTGTAAACCCTTGTTTGTGTAAAGTACTCTCCTCTTTTAAATAGAGAGAGAGAACCATGAGAGATAGAGATGATGAGAGAGATATCGAAGGAGCTAGATAGATAAAAGTAGATTACAAAATCAGAGACATTTGGTACATTCACTACTGTAAATCTTAAAGCTACCTCATTATTTAATTAGGTCTCCCGCCCCGCCGTCCCGGTTAGGACTCAGAAGCTATATTAGCACTTGTGTATTTTCCCGATTGTAATATTTACTTGAGTGTGAGATTATTGCCTCACTTTTCCATGATTTATACTTGTTTTACAACATTTTGGGGTGAGAAGTGAGGAATATTTTATTGTTTTCTCCACCACCCGCCCACTGCTCCCACCCCCCACCAAGTAAAATTAAACTTTTAGTATTGACTAATTACCATTTTGCCATGATGTCCCACTCTAATCATGAACCGTTAAATTACTTTTTTGTGTAAGTACAATGCTATGGACTAGACTCCTAACTCTGGAATTTTACCAAGACTCGGGATTTGCACGTCCCTCTCGTCCTAACGGTTCTATGTGTCATGAGCTTCACGTGCCATAGTAATCTTCTTTCTTGTGATATTGTATGTGTTACAAAGTCTCATACATCGGAAACCTTGTAGGTCCCTTACTGATTATTTTACTTGAACCTATGACTCCACAACTTTTGATGTGATTGTTTTAGCATGTATTTTCTTAGATCCTCTAACTTGCATGGCTAGACTTTTCATGGAGTCTCATGGTTAGAGTTCACGTGGTTGCGTACGCATCGCGACTCCTCGCTATTCTCCCCCTCTGCAATTACTTAGTTCATTTGATTACTTTTTGATAAACAAACAAATTTCCCTCCCCCGCCTTCTGTGTCTGTGAAACTATGGATTGTGCTTGCCTTTGAAAAACTTATTTAGTAGTGTTTTGAATGAATATTTTAAATCGAATATTTTAGAGTTCGTTCTTTTAATCATTCTTGTGCTTATTTGTGTTTGAACGGTACGCACCTGGTTACCTTTTTGTTGCGAGATTGTTGCGATGCTGTGACATCATTGGTTTCATTGAGCCTTGGTTAATAAAGGAACTAGGTTGCGTTGTTAGGCCTACACTATAACTGTTGCATCATAAGCCTTCCGCGCGCATAATCACTAAACTGTCATACATGTTCATTTACTTAAACGGTCTTTAAATCAATACTAAAGCTTTTTCTAAGGCATTGTGAGTAAAACAATGGTTTCCTTTACGTCTAAGACATTATGAGTGAAAAAATGGTCTCACTTATTTCTAAGACATTGTGAGTGAAGCAATGGTCTCGTTTGTTTCTAAAACATTGTGAGTGATACAATGGTTTCTAAAATTTTTTGTATGACTTTACATAATACCATTTTAGATGGTATTGAAAACCTATCATAGTCTGTAGATTCCACTAATTATTTTGTTATCTGACTCCGAGTTTAAACACCCGTCCCATACTTTTGAAACACCTACTTTTGGAACACGATTTACTACCGCATCATTCTCTTTACTTTTTGTAATTTTGAATAAACATGCTCCCTTATTTTAATGGTTTCTAAATCAACGTAATTTTTTTCAAGACATTGCAACTGATACAATTGGTCTTTAAAACTTTTCATGACCTTACCAAATATCGTTTTAGAAAATATTGAAACTCGTCATAGTCTGTCAATTCCAAATGTTGAAATCAACTTTTAAAAGCACCAAACATGTCGCTAGTATAACTAAGCCGAGTATTGCATCATTAGACCTCAGTTGAATATAGCTTGATCACATACGTTCAAATTAAGAAAGATTTATGCTATACTAGAGTTCGTTATGTTAGAGTTATGTTTAAACCGATTTTATACGTAAACTGTCAAAAGGCAAACATGTTGTGTGAGTATTCATAACCCCTCTTTCTGTAACTATTTTACTCATTTTTGGGAGGAAAGCTTGAAATAATCTTATGAACTATTTTGGTACTGTTTTATGAATTGATTGTTGTTTGATACTCAAATACTATTTCGAATACTTACCCACACAATTTCTTAGACACCGCATCATCGAATAACACAAACTAAATTTCGGGACGAAATTTTCTTAAAAAGGGAAGACTGTGACAACCCAAAATTTCATGTTTACTTTTACTTAAAAACTTAAACCATTTACTTTGAATACGTACGTACTTGCTTTAACTTATAAATGAAGAGGTTATACCGCGTACTATGAAAAACGTCTTTGAATGCACAACAACTCTAGACTAAGTTTAGTCTACTTATAAATAGCATGTTATCATCATTATGAACAAATTTCATAAGTATTTTGCATACATTCTATAAGTTTTACATAAATTATACAAGTTTACATATTCATTCATGCATGCACAACACTTTACCACCTTTTATTATATATACATACCTAAACTTATATACTTTCAAAATTCAAAATACATTTCCCTCCTTCTCGCATACTTTGAATCGTCCTCCCTCCCATTAAATCATCTAGAAGCTCATTTATATATTATGCTTATTTACTTTCATCCCTTTCATCCACCTTTTGTTACTTTCACCCTATGTTAGCCTTAAATTATATTATTAATCACGGTCTTTATCTCATGTATGTTGTAATAGGCTAGAAGGGTAAACGGGCTCGTGAACGTAATCTAATCTTGTACTAGTTTCGGACTAAGGTCCATTGTAATCCCGAGCCGGGCCCAAGACATTAAACCACGGCCCAACAAGCCTTACAAGGCTGGTTCATTAAGTGGTATAAATACCCCTCTCCAAGTGTGGAGAGGGTGTTGGTTCCATTTATATTTTTCACATTTGTAATTCAACCAGCTTTTTTCTTCTCTCTACTTTCTCTCTCTAACCTCTCTCTACTCTTCTTCATTTTTCTCTTATCTATTTTCTTAATAAATCAATGGTGAAGTGAAAGTGTATCCGGGTTCCTACACCCTATTACTCAACTTTTGTTACTTTTACCCTTATTACTCAACTTTTGTTACTTTCACCCCTGCTATTACCCATATTCCCTTTGCCGCCCTTTTAACCCTATGGATCAAGCATTGCTAGCTAGTTAAAACAACCCATCCTTCCTTAAGACTTTTAATATATAAAGAAGGTACCTAATTCTTTATTTCTCACAATTTTAAACACACAAAAGCTCTATCTTCCTCTTATTATTTTTGGCATAATTTTGGGCAAGAACAAAAGGTTTTCAAAGTTATTTAAGTATTTTACAAGAAGATTTAAGGGTTTAAATTGGAAGCTAAGGATCTAGGTTGATAAATTAGGGTTTCTTAGTTGTTTTTTTGGGTAACTCTTGCATAATTAAGCATCCATCTTCATTCATCTTTGTAAGTATCATTTTTTTCATATCTACATACAATTTACATACATTTTTTTCATATCTACATACAATTTACATACTTCATATATGATTTATAACTCCTTAGTATGCTTGTGTATAAGAGAAATATGTTTAAAAGCTTGTTTTATAAACCCTAAACTAGAGCAGATTTTGTATTGACTTGTGAGCTTGTAACGACCACTCTAGGGTAACCCATGAGTAAAAATCTTTTCAAAATATCTTAATATAGTATGTTAGTTAAATTTACAAAGGTGCCCAAAAGGATTCGGGTTTGTTTACATTTTTGAATATTTTTTACAAGATTAGTGCGCAAATCTGAGTTCTCAACTTTGAACGTAATTATGAGCCCTTTAAGAGTTGTTTGACATTTTGAGCCTTTGAGACTTTTGTAAATAAGACCTTAACTTAAATCCATCAATTTGAATCGTGACGAGAGGATAAAAATTGAGTGAGTTATGACTAAAACAATCTCAGCAACACAAATTGTCCAAAGGACAGCAGGACCTTTGTGTCTTCTATGACCCGTATGGACCCTTTAAAATTAGATTCACTTTACGAGACTTATATGTTTGGAAAGAACTCAATAACCTTCACAATAGGATTTTGAAACACATTATTTCAGTAGAAAACGAGTGAGATACGACCTCATGAAGTAGAGAAAACCCAAATTCCAGCAAGCTATTTTATGAAACTTTTAATGTAAAACACTTGTAAACTTGTTTGTAAAGTATATTTTGAACTTAGAAAACCTTAGACACAAGCATAGTAGGGTGATAAAAGTATTTACACAACTCATATGCATTTGTTACATTCACATTGTAAACCTAAAGTGCCTTGTTATTTAATTAGGTCGCGGTTAGGACTCGAGCTATATTGGTACTTGCGTATTTTCCTGATTGTAACATTTACTTGAGGTGAGTTTCATAACCCCACTTTTACATGATGTATACTTGTTTTGAAACATTTGGGGTGAGAATACATTGCTAGTTTTTACATATGGACACGAGTACTTTAAACTTTTACGTATTGCCTAAGTTACCATATTGCCATGAAGTCCTCACTATCATGAACCGTTAATTACTTTATGTAAGCACGAATGCTGTAGATAGATATATTGGGGTAGACAACCCCCATCCCGGTATGTAACAACGGATTACCATGTCAAATGGATGCATTTCATTTGAGGTAGTACTTGGATATTTTGGCAAAACATTGAACTTCGGGGCACGAATTGAACAGATTAGGATTTGCACATAACATTAAGGCTTTGGTGTCATGAGTTTAACGCAACAGTAATACTTTTCTTGTGATATTTTATGTGTTACAATAGTCATACATCTAGAAACCTTGTGGTCCACACTAAGATTTTACTTTGTTAGTGCAAATATTACGATATTTAATCTATACGATCTCTTTATATTTTGGTGATGACAAACATGTAACTTGTAATACATCACGTAAAGTACGGAAGTTACTCGTAATCACAAATCATCAATGCATACATGCATCAACAACACTCGATGTCTCAAGTTTGCATCAACACTGACATTTGTTTGCACCCGACGTAAATCGCATAAGGTATGTACAAACAAATTAAACTTGTAGGGCGATCAAAGAAAAAATAAAATTTCTTAACCATTACATTTCTACAAAAGTATTTTTCACAAAAATAAATAAACACAAAATACTTTTTAATAAAAGAAATGTTTTATTTAAATATAAAATTTGAAATCTGGTTTTCACCCCAAAATGGAAGCTTCTATACCAGATACAACCTTCCTCACAAAAAGACAAAAAGTAGAGCGTAGTCTAGTGGCGGCCCCCTTATAGGGTCGGCGACTCCCTAATATATTTGGGGCCGCCAGGACCGCCGTTGCCAGACTGTCAGCTTTCAGCTCCTATAAATAGTGGGTCATCTCCATTTGATTTTACAACCCTTTTGCATGATTTTCTATTTCAGTTCTTTCTCTCTCTAGATCTCACTAAATCTCTCTAAACCTTTGATCATTTAACTTGTTTAATCTTGTTTAAATATGATCCAATCTTCTATATCCTATCCTCAAGTGAAAGAGGAAGAACTTTGGGTCTCTTTCGAAGATCCGAAGTTTATGTATCTAGTTAGTCCATTTGTAACTTTGGTTACAAGATCGAGTCCATGTCTTCTAATCTTTAGTAGTGTGTAGATGCAAATGGTGTGTATATTCGGAAGGTTTGATTATGGGTTGGTTATTATTTTAGGCCTTATAATACATTGGTGAAGTGGTAGATTGGTTCTAGCTAAGATTAGGACTCGACATCTACGTAGTGTCGGGTAAAAATAATGAAGCGACGCGTTTATGTGTTTAGGCCAAAAACACAAGGTTTGATATGTTGGTCCATAAAACATAACAGTGGGTTTGTAGTACCCAAAGAAAAACTCGACATCTAGCTTAGGTGTCAAAAAAAAAATAAGCATTGGTATAAGGTTTTTCTCCGCGAAAGGGAGCTTGATGATTAGTGAAGTAACTCTCGATTTGGAATACTCGATGACTGGAGTAGGTCGAAGAGAGCTTCATGACAGAACCACTATAAATTATCGTGTCGGTTTGCATTTTCTTTTACCTTTCTCTTTTACTATGTCTTTACATTTATCGCTATACTTTTACACATGCAATGTGCTTTGATTTGTGTGCATTTGTTTTTTGTATGTTGTGGTTAGTCATGAATTTTGTAGCTCTTGTAGTAAAACATTGTGAGTGGTGGAATATATTAGTAACTATGCGCAATTAATTTTGTAAATCCATTATCGACACTTCTCATATTGTGTCAAACTTGATTGGTGATTTGATACAAATGATCGAGTCCGAAAACCTCTTCTGGAGGCGATCCCTTTAAATAGGGCGGCCCCCTGATGTACTAGGCGGCCCCCTATATATTTATGGGACCGCCGACAACGAGTCTTGTAAAAATTGATATAAAAGATTTAAACTTTTTAAAAGGAAACGTATTCACCCCCTCTACGGTTTCCATAATTGGTATCAGAGCCATGTCGCTCTAGTTACAAAACAAATGGTTTTTAAAATAGAGTACGATCCATGTATTAAATTACCCATGAAGGAGGATTAAATATGAAAAATGTTTTGTTGCTTGATTCGTACTAGTTTTGTTGTTAAATATACCTCGTATACTAGCTTGAATGAAAATATTCTCAAAAAAGCTTGGAAGTGTTAAGATACGTCTTTGTAAGCCCTATGAGTAAAAATGATGTCTAAAACATGTGTTTTATGTAGTGGAACAACTCTCTAAAGTTCTACGTCCCTACATTAAGTTACCAAATGATTTTATACGAAAAACGTATTTTTGGGTCACTGGTGGTAATCCCATAAATGTCTGAGCGGCCCCCTAATATTGGGGGTCGTCTGTCTGTTTCAGCAGAATTTGGCAAACTTCGAAAAATCATATAAAATTAACCGTAAGTCCGTAGAAGTCGTGCCACCCGCCATTTCGAAGATAATTGAGTCGACTTTCATTTAAAAATACTTCCATGTATTCATTCTAAACGTAAATAAGTCAGAAATGAAAAATATTACATAGTGGTCAAAACTTTGAGTTCCGTTTTAACGTAAAACTTGTATTTTACATTTTCCTTTAAGTTGGACATTTCTAATTGATATATCTTTGAAAAATAGTGTATTTTTCCTTTCAAAATATTGATCTTAATTAATTTTTGAAATGGGGAAGAACTATTATATTTTCAAATCAAATTAAGCTAAGTATATATCGTTATATCTAATACACAAAACAACGACGAATGTCCTTATGTGTATGCTAGATGATTATGTGTGTTTACTTTTGTTTCAACTTGGTTAATAGATATTAATAAGTAATCATTACTATTTGTAATTGAGCTAATTATATATCTAAACACATGTGCCATGTATGCTATTTGTATGTTACTAGTTTTCGGATTATGCCTAATAGAAATTACGTTGGATTTCTTGCGTTAAGTTGCAAAAAAATTTGTGCATTGCATATAGGCATAGATCACTATATTTACAAGTGTTATATAAACATCTTGTAGATCATTTTGAGTGTAGTAACCCACCTAGGAATGAGAGATTAATAGTTTGTCAAGTGTGTGGAAAAATAATGTCCTAAGATCATATATTAAAATCCGCCACTAAAATATTTCCAACACATCAACTCTCTTCCAACAAGATGTCTAAATCTTTTCATCATCCTGCGGTGTTTGACCTTGGGTTGGCTAAACAAAATAAAAGATTGTATTAATACATTGGTAATTAAGTAAAAGTAATTGTATTTTTAAACTTTGCTTGTGCTTGCATTGTTCTAACACACACATATAATTATATTCTTTTTATAAACATATAGTGTTTTACAAAAGATGTGTGTTGTATTAAAATGGTTAGGAAAATCATTCATATACTAATAAAATGTCAAAAACTATGCATACTATGCATAACAACAAATACTTTTTCGCACAAGCAAAATATATGACAATCTAGCATAGAAATTAAACTTTCATTGTCATCAACCTCACACTTATAACTAGTCTTAGGATTAGTGGAACACACTCATGGAATATTTATTTATCTTCTTTTAAAAGAGTGTTCGTGAGGGTCAAGAAAGATTTCGAATATATATCAACTCATTATTCAAACTATGATTGTTGTTATTATCGAATCTAATTGACAAGTTTTCGAGTATTGGATTCTCATTTGTTTAGCTTTAAGATTATATCAAAATATAACAAGAGATATTATCTTAAACCTACATACTCAATCACACTCGATTGATATGAAAATAACGACATTCCTTTCCAAGATGATAAGAATATGCATCGGATCATAACTCACACTTATGAAGATGATGTCATATTGAGTCTACTTGTCCAATAGTTGTGTTCTAAATATTTAGCAAAAATATGCATAAAATACACAATGAAGTAGGATTGACGACTTGAATGTTTCATCCGAAATACTCAAGTAATTTACCTTGCAATGCAATTGATAAAGTCGTTGTTTCCGAAAAGCCAAACATGAGCAAATGCACAACACATGTAACTTTGTTCAAACAATTCAAAAGCACAACTCAATGCTCAAATTCTCTTCTCATCAAAACTTTCTTTTACTTTACCAAATAAGCATACTATTTCTTATTCATCATATAAGAACCCTTTAACCATCTAAGGTTAGGGCTAGGAATAATTGAACATATTCCACAAACCATTTTTGTGCCTTCTTTCAGTAAGTAATCATAAGAGGATTTTGAATATGAAGATGATTATTATTCAAATGATAATCAATCTCATCATTCAATCTAATTACAAAATTAGAATACAAACATGAAATCGAGACTAGGATTTATCTAGATCACGGAAATATCAATCAAATAACCATAGATATTATTCCGTGTCTACATGTTAACCATCCTCGGTTATTACATGAAATCACGAAGTCGATTGCAAGACAACAAGATTAGTCATCGAATTGCAATTCACACTTGTAGTGAAGATGTTTCATTGAGTCTAAAGTGTTCAAATGTTGTGTTATTAGCTATGGTCAAATTATACATGCTAAGCTTAACACACTCTAAGTAGGATTGACTACTTATAAATTTCCATTGGGAAACTCATAAGTACTCCAACTTGATAAGCAAGTCTTGGATGTCATTTTCGAAAACTCAAACCAAGAACCCTTATAATTTATATAAGCTTCTCCAATAACCTAATTTCAACACCATCTCCCAAATAGTGGGAAAATGATCCTTGCCCAAATTTGGCACCTCCACGGATCAATGGATCCTTCTTCTTAGATTCATCTTCGGTTTAGGTAAGCTCGCCCTATTGCATTAGATTTTAAAACATCTTCCTCTTATGAATCTCTTGCTTAAAGGTTCAACATACATGTAACTAACCTTTAGTAAATCATCATCATAATTATACAAAGAAACATTCACACGATCTATTGAGATAAATAACCTTAATTGGATTTCTATCATAAAAGACATGCAAAGGTGCATTCTTTGAACACTCTCATTATAGAGCATTACATATTGTCACTTTTAAGCATACTCCTATGTTCTAGATGACTCATTCTTTCTTAAACCTACAACAACGTGTTTGCTCTATCATTTAACCTTAGAATTCGGCACATTTTTGTAACAATTCACATTTTCACATCTTTTACGACAATAAACATTCAAATAATTATTTTAAACTTTTACGCGTCCGCTTTAAATTTTCATCATTTAGCTAAATCGCGTAAACTAAAAATGAGCATTTAACGTAAGCGGGCATCAAACAAATAAAAGTTTACGTCAAACAAGTATTATATAATTATTATGAAGATAATTATTGACTTTTCACTTTTTGTTTTTATTCATTACGTAAATTGTCTACGTTTCGCAATAAAACATCTTCATGCACGCATGGGAACCCATAAACCCATCTATACTTCAAAAAAAATACCTACCCTAGTACCCAATACCAAAATTTTTACAAGTTATATACACAAAACATCACCATTTCTGGTTCCATGTTTAAATCAACACAAACACTTCTAATTAAATCAAATAACCCACTAACACTTAAACAATACTATCCTTGATCCAATGGTTAAACCCTAAACCTTAACCACCATGTATAAACTCCATTCTTGTCTCCCATGTGTGTTAGTATTCGGCTGAATTTCAAGGGCCAAAGAAGCATGCTAAAGCTCTTTCTTATCAATCTTACACAAGTCTTATCATACTTACACAAGGCATGCTTTGTCTACTACACTTACCATGTCCCTAGTATTATAATAACCTAATAAACCATGCCCTATCTAGCACACAAAACGTGTGTATGTATACTTCTCTTTTATTGAAATCAGTGATATCCTCTTTTCTCTTTTCTGTTTGGCAGACTACACAACTATCACTTTTATTCAAAGCAAAAATTAAACACAATACTCTCTCTTGTGCTTTTTCCCTGGTACACGACACAACAAACATACACAACATATTTAACTAATATAAAGACCATACTTTAATTCATGCATTGTGTTTAAACTTGGTGTAAAACATTAGGACTTGTGGTTAATACCAAAACATCAAGCAAAGTGATTTCTTCTGCTTTTGTGTCCCCCATGCCACAAAAGAAATGAGGACATGCCTTTGCATTATTTTAATCTATACCAAACTCTTATGCATTTTTTATGTTGCTTTTATATGAGACAACTCTTGCCTTTCATTTTCACTTCAAAACAAACCACACAACTCTTGTTTTCTCTCTTGGAATCGGCTGGAAACAAGAACACACACAAAAGTCCTTAAGACTTTGTTTCATAGCTTATTTAAGGCTTAGTTGGGTGAAGGGTACACAAGGCTAGAGTGGTGGAAGCTTATTTGGGTTGCATATAGTCGAGTAGGGTTAAGCTTGAAGTGATAAGTGATATTCAGGTTAAGACTTGGAGGCTAGGGTTTCATTGTGGTGTTCTTGGTCTTCCCTATTCGAATCACACATCAAGGGTTAGTATTGCTAAAACCTAGACTTTGTGAATACATTAGCTTATTATACTGATATGTGTGAAAACACATATCCGTTTTATATCAAAATAAACCCTAAAAAGACAAATTTATGCTTTAAATGCTTGAATATTGCTTGTTTTGTCTTTGTGATTGTGTAGGTACGGATAAGGCAAAAATCACAAGAAAACGGTCAAAACCGGACAAACACGAACACGGGAACGGAAGAGCACGCAAAGAGCCAGGAGAAAGCTATCAAAAATCAAGAATGGTCAACTCAAGTCAACCTTTAGTCAACTTAAGTCAAACCACAAAAATACAAAACTCTAAATATTTCTAAATCAGTCCCTCATAGTTTACCAAAATTCATAAATAGCCCTTAAAACCCTAACGTTGTTAACTTCTATTAATAGAAGTTAACACTCGTTAACTTTTTATAAAACAAATCCAACACACAAAGCCCATGGCCCATTTCTTTTTAAAACCAACACCCGGCCCAAACCCCTTTATAAGCCCGAAAGTTATAATTCAGGTCAACCAAAAAGTCAAACTACACCATATTCCTCATTTCAGTTAAAATATAGGCGGGAAAAATAGTTTATTACTGTTCACCCGTCTCCTTCGTTTAACCACAGGGATAAAATCAAAGGGTAAATCTTAATTGAGGGCTAGATTGGGTAATTCAAGTGGTATGATACACGTTGGCAGAGTTATACATCATCAAGCCCTCTAATTGGTCAATCCCAAGCAACCAAGGATCGTGAGAAATGAAAGAAACACAAGGGAATGAAGTTTTTACAATATATCTACTCACAAAACAAACACAAGCTGTTACATCATGGATTGCCACGCTGGCAATCCGTGTGAGCTCAAAAATGATCCAACGGACAAGATTGTGACCCAATCATTGCTAATCATTGAAGGCTAGGATTGCAAGGAGCGTCTAACAAACTCAGGAGCCTAGAAGCATCTTCTGAGCACTATAAATTGAAGCCCTCACTCACACACAGGATATCTCTTTTTCCTGTAATTTTTCTTAGTTAAATAGCTTATGTAGTTTTTTTTAAATGTAATTTTACTTTTTTAAGCTCTTGTAATCTCTTTTATAAAGCATTGTAATCTGTTTTTGAGTATTAATAAAATCCTAAGTTTAGTTTTGTAGGATCCCGTAATCACTTCATAACATATATGTCATACACGAATTTGATCTAGAAAAGAGAAAGAGAGTGAGTTGTTTTGTAGAGAGAGAAAGAAGAGAGAGAGATGAGAGAAAATAGGAAAATGAGAATTAATTTAGAATGAACAACTACCTTTTCCAAAGAGGAAAAGTTACTTATATACCCTGACACACTAAGTGACATTCGGGATAATTGACTAGGACCCGGGCTCGGGTTTTGCTTGGGATTAAACCCAAAACATATACAATATTAGATTAACTATCGAGCCCGATTCCCGATACTTTCCTATTACAACGTTAACTAATTGATTGACCGAGACTTAAATACATAATGGACGAACTTCATGTTCGACTCAATATTTTGAGGCTAACAATCTCCCCCGAAGTGAGTTCATTGATGACACTCCTTCATGAGATCAATGAGATTGCTTTCGTCGTTAAGCTCATGTGGTCTTGGTCTTTCTCTTTGTTCTTTGTTGTAGGCTTGTTCCTTCATGCTTTGCGATCTTGACTTTGAGCCTCTGTCATTGTTTTTATCGTCTTTGCCATCTTTCGATCTTGAGTCTTTGACCAACATTCTCATATTGTGCCTCATCTTGAAAGCTTCATATCAGAGTTTGCGGAAGTCTTTGTCTTTAAATCTTGAGTTTTCATGATTGTTTGTCTTTGTAGAATGAGCATGAATATGTGGTAATGAATCGACTTTGGTTGATTGGGATACCGTCACCACCGTTTTAACCTGCAGGTTTACGTTAGTGATAATCGAGAAAATTGATTTGAAAATCAATCGACATATTACTTGTAAAAGCATTTTTGTAACACATCGGAAGTTTTAAGCTTTTATCAAAATTCATCAACCGTCAATTCATTTACTGGACCAAATCTGTAACGCCCCGACCCGAAAGGGTAGAAGTATTACAAATATGGTGTGACATCAAAGGCATACATAATCATAACACAATCATAAACAGCGGAAGTCTCAAATAAATAACCAAAGGAAAATAAGTCAACATGACTTAAGGTACATAAGTTCTCAAAGGACAAACATATCCGAACGAAATAACCGAAATAACGAATGTCTCGAAAAGTAACAAATCATATATCAAAACTAAGATCTTTAAGGTAAGTCCACACTCAACACTCATATCCCGAAAGCAACCCCAGCTCCTAGCTTAGATACCTGCCTGCAGGAAAAGAAAGTGCGGCTTAGCTTACGAAAGCCCTGTGAAGCAGATATAAATAATCGATACGCAAAAGATAACGGAAAAATCAAAGGATACGATATAAGTAAACAAATCAGGAAGTCATTCAAAGTGTAAGGTAAGATGAATCAGAAAGTCAAAATCAAGTCCATTACCAGAGCCCAAACAAATTATATCATATAACCCATGGAGTCGCGAGCTCCAAATTGGTGAAAGAACGTGAATGCACCCAAGACATCAGTCACCCAAATATACATATATCATAATAGTCCATAAACCATCGAATACAAAAACAAATCTAGGATTCATCCATACGCCCCCATAAACAAAAATTCTTCAAAATGCGCATATAATAACAAATGGGGGACGGCGTGAGAAATCACTCACCCACTAACATGATCATTCAAAGGTGCATCAATGACAACGCCCATGTTACCGTTCATGGTCTAGGAAACAAATAGAGAGGCTTGGGTCTCAAACTGAAGGGTTCAAAGCAAAGTCCATATCAAAGTATCATGTTCAAAGGATCATAGCAAAGGTTCAATGTCAATAGGTTCAAATATCAAAAGTAGCCTAAGCCAGGGTCGAAGAAAGAACATAATAACAATCATAAAGAGAACCAAGATAAAAGGCTCAGAGCAAATGTAGCAAATCACATAAGAAATCAAAGATAAGAGAATATTCATGAAAACCTTAACGATAAGAGTCAGAAAATCGTGTCCTTATTCCGAAGCAAAGCAATAAATCAAAGAAAACACCACAGGAATTCAAAATTCACTCCCTCTGACCGAAACCTAACGAAATGAAGAATATCGAATTACAAAACGATTTCATTTAAGTTTATACTTTCCCATTTTTAGTAACTTTCTATTTTAGTAACTTTCCATTTTTAGTAACTTTCCATGTTTTAGTAATATCATCATTTGAGAATTCTATTAAGTATTTCGGAATAGTTAGGGACTTAACATGTCAACCTTACAAGTTTTAGGAGGGTAAATATGACAACTTTGTCCATATTTAAGGTTAATAGACAAAAATCAACAATTTTTGCCAAGGTTTAAAAGTGTAAATATCAAAGTTTCACATTTATACAGATTATTACCTCCATTTTCTCTATTTACAAGTCAAACCCTTAATTTAACCAATTACATATTTAGCCCTTTTTTGTTTATTAATATTTAAACAGATCTTATAATTATCCAAATTACAAAACAAGTCCTTATAGATTTCAAATTATGACAAATTTAGATTTTTATAACATTAAAAACTAACTAAACCTTCACTTTTAGAAATTTTATAATTTCATTCCCTCTATTTTAATTAATTAATTTCTAATTACTTATTATATGTAATTAACCATTTTAATCCAAAATAATATCAATATGACATTTTAATACCCCCCAAATTATTTTTAACATAATAAAATTAAGTAATAAAACATGTTTAAAATAGACCTCATAGTTTCAGAAATTACAAATCACCCCCTTATAGTTTAAAAAATCAAATCGGCTAATCAATAAATCTACAAAACCCTAATTTGATTTTTTCCAACCACAAACACAATTATTACCCAATCATTAGCATTAAATGAACCTGGAAAAATTAGCAAAACCCTAACCCTAATTTATTTTAACACTTTTCTTTCCTTTTTCTTTCTATTCGCAAATCGGCAAACATAATAAATCCCAAATCAATTTTTCGAACCCTCTTCTAAATTTTTCCAACAATTTATCTGAGTCATATATGATATAAAAAACCTTAGAAAAATATAAAATCAATTTTACAAATATTATAAATGCCGATTACATAACTAGCTAAAAATTAGGGTTTCGAACATGTTTTAATTATTTCGACCAAAATAACATGCATGATAATTTTTCGTAAGCATAGACAAAAAAATCATTATGATAAAAAATGAAGATACAAAATACCCTTGATGATCCTTGATGATTTGATGAATTTATAGAATTTGGTTGTGTTTATTCGAACCAACGAGTTACCCACGATCGAACCAACACACGATCGAACCAAGCAATCCACGATCTTCCCACTATTTTCCCCACCTTCTTTGATCTCCAAAACACCTTAGAAAAATGGTCTCAACCCTGGAAAAATTTTGGTGCCGCCACTTTTGGTTTTTAGGGTTTCGGTTTATTTTTGTTTTTAGGATTTAACCAAATAAAATGCATAAAGAATAATGTAGGGTATTTTGGCCGAATTTTGGGGCTTTTAAATAGACTAATTCAGATTTATTTTAACTTGCTAATTTATTTTGTTATTATCTTAATTTATTTTATTTAATTTGTAATGTATAATTAAATAAATACTAATAATTCGGCACAAAATATATATACATAAATATTAATTATTTTTCTTACAAAATATAAGGTATCTTAATCTTACATAAATTTCATAATTGTCATATGTTGTATTTTTATAATTTCTAGAATTAAAATGAAATTTATGCATGCTTTTATGTAATTTTCTTGCATTAGGGGTATTTTGGTAATTTTACACTTGTTGAGATTTTTAGGTTTTACAACTTCTTCCCCTCTAAAAAAAAATTTCGTCCTCGAAAATTGAAATGAACCGGAATGAAAACGAAATGAGAACGAAACGAAAACATACCGAACTAGACAAAGAAATGAGGATAACTAGCTCGCATAGACTCTTCGGTCTCCCAGGTAGCCTCACGCTCTGGGTGATTCTTCCAAAGAATCTTCACAAAAGGAATAACTTTGTTTCTCATGACTCTCTCTTGCCGATCCAGAATGGATTCAGGTTCCTCGGACAAAGACATATCAGGCTGAATCTGATCAAAAGGATAAGATGCGACATGCAATGGATGATAATGGTATCCCCTCAAAAGAGATACATGAAAGACATCGTGAACGTGCGATAACTGCGGAGGAAGCGCCAGACGATACGAAACCTCTCCAATACGTTCCAAAATCTCAAACGGACCGATGAATCGAGGACTGAGCTTGCCCTTGATCCCAAAACGTTTAACTCCTCTGAATGGCGAAACCTTCAGAAATACACGATCTCCAACTTGAAACTCTAAGTCACGTCGATGCTTATCAGCATAACTCTTCTGTCGCGATCTAGCCTCTTTCAATTTCTCCTTAGCAACAGCCACTTTCTCATTAGTAATCTCGATGAGCTCCGGACCTTCAATCAAACGTTCACCTACTTCATCCCAGCAAATAGGTGCTCGACATTTTCTACCATACAAAAGCTCGAAAGGTGCTGCCTTGATGCTAGCATGCCAACTATTATTGTAGGCAAACTCCACCAAGCACAAATATTCATCCCAACTACCTGTCCATTCCAAAGCACAAGCCCTCAACATATCTTCCAAAGTCTGAATGGTCCTCTCTGACTGACCATCGGTTTGAGGATGAAATGCTGTACTGAACTTAAGACGAGTTCCCCAAGCTTTCTGTAATCCTTTCCAAAAACGAGACGTAAACTTCGGATCTCTGTCGGACACAATAGAAGTCGGCGGCGTTACCATGCCAGTCTAACGATTTCCTGTCGTAAAATTCTCCGCCAACGTACTAATTCAATAGTTCTTCGAATTGGGGAAGAACATGAGCCGGAATTGGTTAGCCGATTCAACAATACACAACCTAAATCGCATCCATGGGTTCTTTTCTGTGTAGTAGGCAAAATCCAGTAACGAAATCCATGGATAATCTCTATCCCATTTCCTCATAGGAATCTCCAGAAAAGGCATGTAATAAACCTCTAGGCCCTCTGATGTTCAATTTTGACTGCAGTCAATGTCAATTACATTTGGATACAACCGTAAGCCTACATTCTTGCTGTCATGCATTTACGCCACCGAAGAAGTTCTTTTCTAAATATCTGTACATTTTGGTTTGAATCTGGATGAATAGTAAATGGGAACTGTGAGCTTCCGTATAACTTCTACGCGAAGTGCATGATCATTAGGGACAACACTAGCTCTATCTTCAAACCACCACAAAACCGTCAGTCATCAACACTGTGAATCTCAGGTATGTTATACCGTATTCACATTATGCACAATAGCCTACAACTTCTCACCGTCGTCCCTTTGAGATTCTTTGGATTGTTGCATGAGCGTTAGACTCTATCCTCTCTCACTCGCCCAATAGCCACCTAGAACCTCGTACTACATAGGTCAACATCCAATCGCTCTCAAATCTACGAAGCGACTATGGAATCAAAACTAGTCTATCATCCCAGATTTTGCGAATATAAGTGCGTCGGCAATATCACATTAGGCCTTGCCCGGATGGTACTGATGTTATGTGTCAAATCTTTAGTAAGTTCACCCCATCTTCTCTGTCTCATGTTAAGTTCTCGCTGAGTAAAAATATATTTGAGACTCTTATGATCTGTAAATATATCACAAGCTTCACCATACAGATAGTGTCTCCAGATCTCAATGGAAAAAAACACGGCAGAGTTATCTTAAGATTTCAATGGGTTGGAATATTTTCTTCGATATGGCTTCTGGCTGCCTTGAAGGTAGGCCGATCATCTTCCCATGTTGCATCAAAACACAACCCCAACCTTTCCTTCGATGCATCATGTACTATCTGAAAACTCACCGGAACCTGATGGAAGAGGTCATAATAATTCGGAGCCAGACACTCAATCTTTCGTTTTCAATTCCTCAAAACTTCTGCACGCTCATCCGTCTTACACAAATTCTCACCCTTTTCTCATCAGCTGGGTATCGTGGTAAAGAATAATCGGAGAAACCCTCAACATAAGACGATCGCTATATAGCCAGCAAATGCCCTGTAGAAAACTTCTCAGCTTCCAGTCACCGATAGTAGGATATCGGCCATTTGGTCGATAGCTTAACCTTTGTCGGGATTCCATAATAGATGCGTCTGCTGATTACGATCAATGACCAGGGGAAAGTAAAGCGACTTGCTATAACCAGAACTCGCACTTCACCGAAAACTTCGCATACCAATCTTCCTGTCTAAGGAATCTCCAACCATCCGTTGATGCTCGCCTCGATTGACCTCTTCTTCAGACTTGGAGGTACAACGTGGATGTCGTCGATGAAAACAAATAACGAAAAACTTTTGGGCAACTGGTAAGTCGTGGAAAATAACGGTTCATCAAATCCTAAACACGGTAGGAGCAGTAGTCAGACCGAAGGGCATAAACCACAAGCAACTCGTTATCCCTATGCATTAGTGGCCATATACGGTTCGATAAAATACAGTCTTAGATAACATATCCTGCTCTATCACACGAAGTTGGTGATAACCAGATCGCGATTCAATCTTGGAAAAATATTAGGCCCTTGCAGTTGGTCTATCAAATCGTCGAATTCACGGAATAGAAGGATAGCAGGTTACGAATAGTATTATTCGGTTGTGTTCGTGGTAATCAATTCACAAAGCGCATCGTTGCTCCTCATCTTCTTCTTAACAAAATAAGACCTGCGAAGCACCCCAAGGCCCGACCAGCACATGGGTCTAATAAAGCCATTCTCTAAAAAATCTCTTGTAACTGCTCCTTTAACTCTTTTCTAATTCAAAGGTCGCCATAAGATAAGGTGCCTTTGAGGATTAGGTTCAGACGGGAATTAACTCAATGCCTCAAATTCTAATTCTCTAGCCGGAGGAATGTCCAGGATGGTTTCATTAGAAAAAAAACATCAGCGAATTCACGAACAACTGAAAGATTTTCATTATTAGTGACTCTCCAAAGAGTGTGTCCATAACAGAAGCCAGAAACCTTGGCACCATGAGATAATCAAGCATAAGTGCCTTCCATTAGCAGAGATAGCTTAACGGACCTTAAGCTCGGTGATGAACGCATGATAATAACAATTTAGGTCTCGGCGAACGGTTACCTCAAAGATCACAGTCCTTGCATAGCTCAGTAATGGTAAGCATCGAGAGAAGCCAACCTATCTATGCAAGATCCATCCAAAGTCGAGATATGGATAGGAAGAGCAAATTCGGCAGGATGAACTACAGATCATCAAAAACATAGAGGCAGAGTTTACATTTTCATGGTCTACTAAGCATATGGTTCTTCTTTGGGGTTGAAATGATTACAGTTCAATTAATGGTGTAGGAGTATATTAAGTTTATTTAGCAAAAGTGGGTACGAGTTATAATAGAATTGTTGTGGTCCCAGTATGCACAATAAATCAAGACAGTTACGATCATCAATGTAGAGAATACTAGGTAATAGTACTGGAAGTCTTTGCCGCCTGATCGAGAGTCGTTGACTTTACAATCCCGTCCTTTGTAGTAGGTTGGTAGTCATAGCAAAATCCAGCGCGGACATACTTGCTTCTGCTTTGACTTCCCTTGGGGACAATCTTCACCCCTTATGTTGAGTGTAGCCCGCAAGTATAAAACAATCCCCAGTATAGCTTATAACAACATCCACGGTTAGAGGCTTTTCCACAGGTAGTACTAAGAGGTGGAAGGATGGCCAAAGTTCTCAGTAGACCTCCTCTGACCCTGCAGAACCTGATGCATGGACCTGGTTAAAATCCCGATGTTGACTGATTTCTGTGTGACGTGGTTGGTGTTACCCTGACGTGGCAGTCATTTCCATTTTCCTACCACGTAAACCTTGATCCCTGACCCCGAATATCTGATCGTTTCGCATTCAGTAACCCCGATCCTGACGGACCCGCGGTGCTCAACACTTGGTCTGACGGACCCATTTCTAACTCATGCTACCCTAGTCATAACGACCCTTGTCTCTGTGGCCTTTGTCACCTATTCTGAATCGAATTACCATTCTCTATCCCGCTTATTCGATTTCTCTCTCCTCTCATGCAATAACTCGATGTTACGGGCGGCACAGCCACTAACCTGCGCAACATCGTATTCCGTGATTCAACGATCGGTCCAAAAACCCCACTTCTTTAGTCCCCACTTTGAAATCGTCTGCTTCCTCTGGGCCGGGCGTCTTCCAGCAGTAGCTCAAACAATACTAGGCAATCTAGTGCACCTCTCCACTGTTACTCCCCAGAATTCTCGCTTCGATCAGCTGACATCATCGACCCTATACCTCGACGCTCATAACGTTGTTGTTCAATTGCGGAAATATACGCCTATTTGTATAAGTCTCACGAAAAACAAGCTCACCCCCAGTACTCAAGTATCGGCAAAAGGCATCGCCTACCTACTGAGTGTCGCAATGAGCTTTACCACTAGCTCAGTGCTACTCCTACTAGTTTAAAGCAGCCCACACCAAACGAGGTCTTGAAGTTGTCGGGGACATCACCAAATATTTGAAATAAACTTCTCCACATCATGGTCGTTAATCAATCTTCTGCCTCTGGCATTTAGGAGTGGCAGCCAGACCGAAATACAAGTGCTTTTACTTAAAGTTAAACCTTCGATCCCAATTATAGAATTCCCAGGGGGTTTACTGCATCCACCACCACCATCTTGATGTCATTGGTGATCTGAGTTTCAAAGCTGCCGTAAATATAAGGTTAGGGATGAGCCTTGGCCTACAGCTACGCAACAGTAATCTTGGGCCCTCGAAGTTAGAGGGACATCGTTCATTCGGTTCTACGGGTAGTCACCATCTCTGAACGTTTCGAGGAAAACACGTATTAGCAAACGAAAAGCAAGAAAGGTTACAGAAGAGAGTTACGAGAGAAGGAACCTAATGCCTACCCAATAATCTCACAGGTCATAGCCTAAGGCTCTAAGGTCATAAGACCCTAGTCATTGTATTAATGCTGGCAGCTATGATACCATAAAGTTGTAATCCCCGACCCCCAAAAGCGGTAGAAGTATTACAATATGGTGTGACATCAAAGGGCATAATAATCATAACACAAGAATAAAACAGCGGAAGTCTCAATTAAAATAACCAAAGGAAAATAAAGTCCACTTGACTTGAAGGTACATAAGTTTTAAAAGACAGACATATCTCCAAACGAAATAACCCCAAAATAACGAAGGTCTCGAAAAGTAAAAATCTTTATCCAAACTAGATCTCTAGGGTAAGTCCACCACTCAGCACTCATATCCCCGAAAGCAACCCCAGCTCTAGCCTTGATGTCCTGCCGCTAGAAAGTAAAATGCGGCTGTGAGCTTCAAAGCCCATGGTGAACAGAGTATATATAATCGAACGCAAAAGATACCAGGAAATGTCAAAGGATACGATATATGGTTGCAAAGGATATCACAGACATGATCAATGAATACAAATATAAATGTAAGACCAATCAGAAGTCAATTCATAGGTGATAAGGTAAGATGAATTCACGAAAGTCAAATCAAGTCCAATTAACGAAGCCCACAACCAAATCTTATCTAGTAATCATGGGTCCGCGCTGCTCCAAAATGTGAATAAGACGTGAGAATGCACCCAAAACATCAGGTACCAAACTATACATAATATCTAATTGTAAAATCCTTCGACTCAAAACAAATTCTAGGATGCACCATAGGCCCTTAAACAAATAATGTAATTTTCATAATTGCGCTATATAATATCAAATGGCGGGGCGATCGGACTGTGAGAGATCACTCACCCAACATGAGTTCTGCCAAAGGTTGAATCAATGACACGGTATTGTTTACTTCATGGCTAGGAAACAAATAGTGGCTCGGGTCTCAGAAACAGAAGGGTTCAAAGCAAAGTCATATCAAAGTTCATTTCAAAGGGCTATAGCACAAGGGTTCAATGGTCAAGGTTCAAATATCAAAGGTTTAGGATAGTAGGGTTCAAATAGACAATAAGAACAGATTCATCTAAGAGAACCACGATAAAAAGGACAGAGCGCAAATGTTAGCCCATCACCATAAAGTAATCAACGATAAGAGAAGAATATGACCATGAGAAACCATTATCGAAAGGTCAGACACATTTGTACCTTTATTCCGAAGCAAAGCCTATAATCAAGGAAACCACCATAGCGACAACCAACTGCACTACCTCTTGGACCGAACTAAAGAAAAAGCACTATGATGAAAACTAAAAACACAACCATTCATTTACTTTATACTTTCCTCATTTATAATTAAATTAACCAATATTAGAACATATATCCTCAAATGAGAAAAATCCAATAAAAATTAGAATATTCAACTTTTAAAATCTAATAGTTTAATGATTTGCTTTAAGTGTACCCTTACCTGTTTTATTAGCCGTGAACCTCACATTAGACTCTTGTGTGTAGAATGTGGTAAATAAGAAGTGAGATGTAATGTACTTTAACTTAATTTGTAAACATGATGTCTGTTTATTGATTATATTGTCCGTTTGTGAAAAAGTCTAATTAGAGTATGTACACCTTACGTTTGCAATACCTCTTTGTCTGCCTCGAGAATATAACTTGAGAACGGGCGCCTCGATGTGGATATGTAACGGAGTCTCACAGAAAGAGTTGTGATTTCAACTGTTGATTTGCTATCAAAGATGATTTGTAAATGTAAATACTGCAATTCGCATGTGTAGTAGTCTGTGAGTGTTTATTATAAGCGAAGTTCAGACCCCTAGGTACGTAACTTATGAAGTAGAACTAGTAAACTCACAAACAGACGGAAAATGCTTTTGATAGTGAATTCTCGACACTCAGTGTTGTGTTATTGTTGATGTTGTGTTAATCTCTAGTTTGTAAGCGCTGACTCGTAGATTATTTTACACATCCTCATCCAAAGACACAGTCATATGTAGATCTCTCAAGCAAACGCACAATTTCAGCTAAGTTATACTAGAGAATAACGAATAGATGTCTAATACACAACTTGCCTATGCAGCATATCTTTTTTCGAAATGAAGTAATCCTCTAAAGGATGTGAATAATTCGTAAGCCTAGTGAGGTGTACTATGTCTCTACTTAGATAGTAGACTTCTATACACATCTCTCAATAACCGTGTGATTAATATGTATGAACTCATAGTGTCTTTTTATATATAAATAATTGCAACTGTATTGCATATACGACTAAGTAGTTTGTTCGTGATAGTACATATACTGTGTTGTGAGAAATCAGAAGTGTAATCTGACGTGTTCTCTCTATTAGATATCTTTACTGGTGCAAAGGTGTGTTGAACGCTGATGTCAGCGCTCAGATTTGATTCCCAACGTGACATAGGTCCGAGTGGAGATTTGACATGATTTTAGTCATATACACCCCCCCCCAGTCAATCCTTTGAGACTGATGACGACATATACATTATTAAGACGTACTTTAGACCCCGTTGTTTAGTCTATTTATGTCCAATCCTCCCCTAACTTGGAATTTCTACTCTGCTCTTGAGCCAACTCGTTGTTAAATAAGACTTGCCTCGGATGTGTTGGTGTATACCTTTTTTGTATCGTTGTCTAACCAAGAACATCAGTCTTCCCGCGCGCCTCGTGTGTACTAACCTTAAACGCCATTGTACATAAGACTCGTGTTAGAAGAATTATTATTTAGAGCACTGACAAGTGCTCGCACTAAGTTAGCCTCGATCCAACAACATAGACACTCAATTGTAACACACAGTGTAATGTGTCAGAGAATGAGCTATCCTCCGCCCGCGACTCCACTGTAACCCCCACCGAGTGAGTAGTGCAACGAATGAGAGAGACATAGATACCTTCTACACGTACTGTCCGTTTAGTGCTATATCAAATGTAATCTCAGCGTGAGATAAAAGATAGATTGTGATACCAATGTTGTGCATCTCACAAAGCACAACACCTCCAGGTGTAAAGAGTGGTTATTTAGGTGTAAAGACTCATGTCTTTGTCTGTTCTCTCTTCAAGTGAGAGCTTGATCAGACCTGTATTGTGTGAGCTCTCTGCGAGTCTTTGTATGTCACTCGCACTGTGATCGTTCGCGTGGCAGTTCGCAAAGAGATATACTATGGTGTTACACTAAGATCACCTACGGGAAATTGATAAAATGTGAGATAAATCATCACTTCCTCTAACTGTCTACTCAACGAGTGAAACTGATTGATCTATACTCGCCCAATGTGAGTTATAGTGTGAGTGGTAACAGTACGTATATTTGAGAGACTGTGATTTGTGTACATCACCGTCTGTTCATAGAGTCTCATACTCTTCTTAGAACGAATACCGAGTAGTGATGATGCAATATGTGTGTCATTGTTACGTGGTGCGTCTTGGCTCAAGGTTTACCGCTATGCTAGAAACTGTTTCATGTGATTATGACTGAATGCGTAGAGTGTTGTGGAGGGGACGGCTCCACAAGTAATATGATGTATTTGAGGTTTTAACCTTTCAACTATCAATATAACATGATGAATTATTTTCCTACTTATAATATGACATTAACATGTGAAAAATGAGATTAAAAGAAACATATTTATAAGCCTCCTTCTTTCGTGTTGAGCTACTGTGTGATATCTGTTAGAGGCTTTGATGCATAGATAACAGATCAGCTGTTGATTGTAAAGATAGCATAAATTGCTAAGTGCAGATAGATTACCATGAGTGGAATTGCGCAGATAGGCATAGTACCACGATCTGGCAAACCAAGCAATCACTCTCTTCCCACTATTTTTCCCACCTTCTTTTGGATCTCAAACACACCTTAGGACAACATAGTCACAACCTTGGAAAAACTTTGGTGCCGCCCCACTTCTTGTTTTAGGGTTTCGGTTTCATTTTTGTTTTTTAGGAATTTAACCAAAAATAAAATGCATATAAAGAATAATGTAGGTTATTTTGGCCGAATTTTGGGGCTTTTAATAGACTTAAATTCAGATATATTTTAACCTTATACTATATTTTGTTTCATATTAATTTATTTTATTTCATTTGTAAAGTATAAATAACATAAACACTAAAATTAAATGCATAAATATACTATACATAAATATTATTATTATCCTTATACAATAAAATTTTATTTTAATCTTACAATAATAGACAATAAACTAATAATACACAGTTTGTAATAATAATAAAAAACTACTAATTAACATAAAATTTTCAGCATATCTTTTATTTACACTTTTCTTGGATAGGTGTGACTTTTGCGCGTCAAATAACTAATTTTTGTGTTGAGCGCGAGTGAGATTGATGCTAAAGATCTTTTTATTAGCTATAAGTAGAGTAATATGTCTGAGTAGCAGTGCTGTAGATTCATAACTTCATAAAGCCTGTGAGTTTGCTGCTGCTGAGAATAATGTGAATAGTAGCTAAATATATGTGAGATCGTGATCTTAGTGCTCGATATAGTGGATGGACAATAGAGATTATCAGTTTGTTGTGTGGTGGCTAGATATAGTATGAGCTATATCTATCATATGTATACTAACGGCTTACGAGTATAAGTCAATAGAGAGTTTTCAAAGTGAGGTGAATGTATAGTCAGAAAAGCGAGAGTGTTATGATGTGATGTCCATGTGAAATCACGGTCTGGCTATGCTAAAGAGTCAAATCAATTCGAACTATATCTGAACTCCGTAGATAAAACAATTGTATGTTACCTAATATAGAAAGTAATCAACTAAGATTTTCTGATACAAGGACAGCAACAAGCTAGTAGACTAGTTCACTAAATCATACAAAAATGCGCGTAAGTGATCTGTAGTTTATAGAACTCTTGATCTAGTGAGGCCAGTAGCTTATATACGAAAATAAGACTGTTACTATTACGCTTGTTCATTAAAGAACATATTATGCTCGAGTTCGTGTTTATTCTAATGTATAGATCAAAAAAGAATATGTGCAATATCTTGATCTTCACTAAAGAGAAAAAAAGATTTTGGCATGTAAATTCATAGATTCCTTAGAGAGAGAGTGCTGTGAGAAGAATCTAATACTAAGGTGTCTCTCTCACGTAGCAGTTCTTAAGAGAGGTCCTCAAGATAGAGGAGTAAACAGAGATAGTGTATCAAATGCAATGGCTATCTCAACGCAGATTTGACCATGACTGTCGATGCTGTTGCGCGATTTGCAGAATAGGTCGCGTTAGAAATCACCTGTAGTCATCATGAGGCTATCTACCTTTGTAGTTAGGAGAGATTGATTGTACTGTCTATGGCTAAAGCTCTCTGGAGACATAAGGAAGTACACACTAAGTAAGGCGCTCGCTCTGAGATCCGCTGTAGTGATATGCACTTCGTGGGAACCGGACAATTGTACCTCTTGTAAGCGCATCGCACTCAGACCGTTCGATTTCCCGATCATTGTCGATGTTCTTGAATCTTCTTGCCAGAAACGTGTAACAAAATCAACGTGATGTTGAGAGTGCGCAGGAACATGGACTGCTCAGCTATCAAAAAAAGAGGTAGATAATAAGTAAGATCTCGATCACTAGAGAGTAAGTTAGTGTCTCAAGAGCCAGATAACACGGCCGAGTTAGTGTGTACTCCTTTGCTTTGTTATGTCGTTACTAGATCTGATAGGTGCGTTAGAGAACAGTAGACTCGTAGCCGCATAAGATCCAAGATAGAATAGCGAGTTCTATGTATCGTAGGTCGTGTAGTAGAACGACTCGTTAAAAAAACCTTCCAAGAAAAACCCAATGGGGGAAAAAAACCTTGGGGACAGGAAAAAAAAAGAGAACAACTTCTCATGTGAGCTCCTTATCTTGAGAAACCTAACTCTTTTTGAGATTTCTAGGCACACGTATCAAAAAAGAAAAATATCACACTGGGATAGCTATTAGTTACCATAAAGTCTAAAATTTCTAGGCATCTTCCAACGCTCAGAAGTCGAGTCAGCACTCGTTTTGTAGATTTCTTGAACCTGAACGTCATGATCTTCAAACGGACCGTAACCATAATAAGGTCCCTCAACTCATCCGGAGACCTCTTGAAATTTTTGAATAAGCGATTATTTCTTTCGATCCAAATGTAGTAGGAAGTGGCAACCATGATGAGCTTACCAAACACACTTTTAGCCGTCCGTTTCTTCGCAATCTGTTGAATGTATAGCAAAATATCATGAAACACCAGAGATACGGTATCCATATCCTACAAGTGACGAACAAGCATCCAAACCTGTGAAAAGAAAGAACACTAAAAAAAGAGGTGAATATGAGAGTCCGGTTGATCATCGCACAAGGAGCAAAGTAAACTGTTGGGACCAAGATCCTACTGTTGTAATTTGTCTTGCGTCCTAAGGCTGTTACGCATAACCAGCCAAAGGTGGAAGGCATGCCGGGGTATACAATGATTAAACCACACCATATGATACCACTCAACCTCGTCACCCCGTGGTTGGAAAGATTCCCAGGCACATTTTACCCAAAAAAACTTCATATTTCCATTAACATCACTCCAGTAATGAGAATCAACCAGCTCACTAAGAAGGTTTGGCGTTTGGATCAGCCCTATATTAGGCGCTTTCCTAAGCCACTATTGAGGCCACACCCCTCCAAAATTCAAAAACAGGTCCGAGACCTTACTTGTAAGAGAAAAACCTTCACTCGAGATGTCCGAAGGCGAAATCAACCTGATCAGAGGGCCTTGTGGGTCCCATGTGTCATGCCACGCCGAAGCACTATTACTGTTACCAAGTTTCGTCCAGATATAAGGTCTTACCAAAACCCGGAGTTGAAGAAGTTTACGCCAACCCCAACTCATATCCACACCATTTAAAGGAATGGCCCAAAAGGAACGACCCCTTAACTTATAAGAGTGAATCCACCGCACCCATAAAGACTCCTTATTGGTAACAATGTTCCAAATGTGCTTAGACATAAGAGCTTGGTTAAAAAGATCAAGACTTCTAAGCCCAAGCCCCCCCTCCCCCTCACGTGTGGGGAGGCAAATGTTAACCCACACAACTTTTGCTTTCCCACGACACGACTCCCCGTTACACCAAAGAAAACCCAGAATAAGTTGTTGAATGTCATAAATAATACCCTTAGGGATAGCGATAACCGAAGCCCAATAAACTTGCATCGACGATATTACCGACTTACAAAGTTGGAGACGTCCCGCAAAGGACAATGATTTATTCTTCCAATCACCAATTCGATTCTTTGCGTGTTCCACAAGCACTTTACAATCTTTATTGAGCAGCCTTGATGATATAAGATGGACTCCAAGGTATTTAACAGGAAGGGTACCTTCAGAAAAAGGCATGACATTTAATATAGCCGTTTTAACATGGTTAACCACATTACAAAAGAACGCTGTACTCTTCGAAATACTTGGAACTAAGCCCGAAGTAGACTTAAATTCATCAAGAGATTCCATGATAACCATAGCAGATTCCACATTGCCACGAGCAAAAAGAAAAAGATCATCTGCAAAACAAACGTTAATAATTTGAAGGTTCTCGCAATGATGGTGATACCGAAACGATTCCGATAAGTCGACCCTTTTTTTGAGCATAAGAGTTAACACTTCCATGACTAACGTAAACAAGTATGGAGATAATGGATCGCCTTGTCTCAACCCTCTTTTACCTTTAAAGTAGCCATGGATATCACCATTTAGACTTATAGAGAACGAAGTAGACGTAACACAAGCCATGGTCCATTTGATCATAGTAGGATGAAATCCAAAACCCTCCAAAATATTTTCCAGGAATCGCCAGTCAACCGTGTCATACGCCTTTTGGATATCCACTTTAAAGGCACATCTTGGATAACCTCTCTTCCGGTGGTAATTATGCATTAATTCTTGAGTGATAAGAATGTTATCCGATATATTTCTGCCCGGAATGAAAGCCGATTGATTTTCACTAACAACCTCTGAAACACCCTCAATAATACGATTAGTAAGAATTTTACTAATGCATTTATAAATCATGTTGCAACATGATATAGGCTGATAATCATTAATCCTAAGAGGAGTTGGAATCTTAGAAATTAGGGCTATAAAGGTATGGTTAATTTCCTTTAGAATCTGCCCATTTAAAAAGAAATCCCGAACAGCATCACAAATTTCCATACCGACAACATCCCAAGCTTTTTTGAAAAAAGCGAAAGTATAACCGTCAGGGCCCGGGGATTTATTGTCTCCAATACTAAACATAGCCATTTTAATCTCCTCATCCGAGACAGGACGAACCATATTCGCATTAACCACATCAGAAACTTTGTCATGAAATAAACCATCCGAATTAAGATTGTCACAAGCCATGCTGCTGCCCAAAAACTTATCATAATGTGAGACAAATGCTTCAACTACATTAGAGCCCGAAAACACATTATCATTTTCGTCCCTAATTAAATCAACACGACATCTTTGGTTTTTTGCTTTAACGGACTTATGGAAGTAAGCAGAATTTGAGTCCCCCACCTCTAACCATTCAATCTTCGCCTTTTGTTGCAAAAATCTTTACTCAGCGAGTTTGGCCTCGTTGAACGAATGGAGATAAATAGCTGCTTCCTCTCTGAGATTAATGTCATCTGGATTTGCATCCAAGGCTGTTTGAACTTCATCAAGCTCACGCCTAAGGTTATTAACACGATCATGCAAGTTACCTTGGTCATACACCATCTTACTTAAAGGCTTTTTAAGGGCTTTCAGTTTCGACACCACTTTAAACATATTATGACCAGTCACATGATTGTTCCAAGAGTTTGAGACCACTTCCAGGAATTGGCTTTTAAAAGAAATAAAATTAAAGAACTTGAACGGTTTCGGTTTATTAAAAGTAGAACCTGGAATTTTAAGCACCGCAGGCGAATGATCTGAAATTCTATAAGGTTGAAAGATAGTGTAGGCACCAGGGAAAGAACCAATAAATTCGATATTGCTCATAATACGGTCCAACTTATTTAACACGCCTCCACCTTCTTTAGGTTTCTGGTTCCAAGTATAGTGCATAACTGTCGAATTCAGGTCCATAACCTTCGAATTCAGGTCCATTACCTTCGAATTCAGGTCCATTACCTCAAGGTTATAAACACAATCCTTAAACTCTACCATTATGTTTCATAGAGTTGGTTTTTGTATTAAAAAATGAGTGGGAGCACAACTAATGTCTAGACTCCCATCTAACTTTATGTAAAGTTATTATTATTATATATTAATAATAATAATAATAATAATAATAATAATAATAAAGTTATTATTTCACACGTGTTACTTAAACTGTAGAATCCACTTTTTCCCTATCTTCTCGACAGATCGCTTTGTGGCAATCTCAAATGGAGGATCACACTTTTGATTGGCTTAGTGTGGTTCAGATTTCTGGGTTGGGACAGACTATGAATGGTAAGACTTATTGTTGTGTGTTATGCTATCGATTAGGTGTCCCCTTATTTTCTGTTTCAAAGCCGTGCTCAGCTTGCTCCAAAGTTTTTACAGGGGATATTTATAAAGACCATGCTGTATCTTGTGCCGGTATTATTGGTATCAAGCATCGGCATAATGTTGTGCGTGATACTCTGGTCGACATATGTTTTTGGTCACGGATTTCGACTGCAAAAGAAGTTGATATTGGTCTTGGAGGAGGATTTGACAAGCCCCTACGTCCTGCGGATATGTTACTCTATTCATGGGATGAAGGGCTTGATGTGGGTGTGGATTTGACAGGGTCCTCACCTTTGACGCAGACTGAGATGGTTGATTTTGTACCCGGTCGTGCAGTGATTGATGCAGCACATCGTAAACGAGTAAAGTACGAGGCTAAGTGTGCAGACATCGGATATGATTTTCTCCCTTTTTCATTTTCTTCGCTTGGGGAATTAAATAAGGATGCGGAGACCCTACTGAATCGGATCCGAAAGTTCTCCGTGACTCAAGACATTGGAGCATTTGTTGCTGTTTATATTTTTAATAGGATTAACTTTGCTATAGCTAAAGGAATGGGAGCTCAGCTAGTATCTCGGCTTCCCACTAACTTTTTGTAAATATTCTATTTCTTCTAATAAAGTGATGTTATAAAAAAAAATTAAAATTAAAAATTAAAGAAAAATAAAAAAAAAACAAAATAAAATACATGCAAAATACATCCTTGTGGTTTTCTCACACAATACATCTCTCGTCAAAAGATAACGAAAAAATATTTTCATTGTTCATCCTCGGGGATGTATTATGTCTAACGTTTGGCTAACGAAGAATATAAACAGTCAAAAGTTTCTAACAATGATGTATTGTATAAAAAAGTGCAAACCACATAAATGTATTTTACAGTTTACTCTTTTAAAAAAACTGCATTCACATTAGTTCGTTAAAAAAAAGCAAACTAAAAAATAATTAAATATTTAAAAAATTTACACTACAATTTGTTTCTTTAAAAACAAAAATGGAAACGAAGCAAAGGTAAAGATGTTGTGGGGACAAGAGAAGCGAAAAAGGTGTATCTAATTTTCGAGATCTAAATTCTAATTTTGGGACAGATCGATCACCGCTCATTATATAATCTCAAATAAACGGTTCCGAATATTACAAAGAATAATCCACCCTTCTCCCAAAAACACACACATCTTTACGTCTAATATTTCACTCTCACTTCGCCAACCTTCTGTAAGCACCGTTCATTCTCTCTCACACAGTACTAATTCAGTTACAATCCGTTAAAACACACACACACACTAATAAACATTGCTTCGATCTTTTTTTTTAATTTGTTTAATTTAAGTCTTGTTGTACGTACATGTATTATACTTGTCACTTTTTACAGTTCCGTGCAACTAACTTTTTATTTTTTTCTAGATCTATTTGGTCTTTTTATGTATCGTGTGATCAGTTGCGTGTATTATTTAACGATTTTACCCTTATTTATACACTCATATTTAGCGGAAAGAGGAGTAAATCCACCAAATAATACACAAAATAATACTACCTCAACTTTGACCTTAATTATTTCTTTTTATGTTATATGATACTTGATCCAAAATATATGAATGGATAGAGTTTTGAATGTATTTTTCATTGGTATAATTTTCATTAAGTATTATATTAAAAAAAAAATTACTATCAAAGTTGATGAGAAAAGACTCTAAATTGTGAAACTGGACACTTAATTGCTTCGATCTATTATTTAATTGATAAATTTATAAACACACACACACAAACACACGTTCACTGTGTGTAAAGTTTGATCCGAGATTTGATTCAGTTATAAACGCACATTTGTTATTAATTGCGTTATATTCACATATATAAACTTTGTGTATTGATTGATTGATTTGTTGATGTTACAGGAGAATAACAGTAATGGCGAATTTTACGGTGAAACGTGTCGAATCCGCGCCAATTGAAGGCCAGAAGCCTGGTACTTCTGGTCTCAGGAAAAAGGTTACTACTATTTCTTTTTCATTCTATAGTTATTTTTTGTTAATAGTATTAGTTATTACAGTTATTCATGATTATGCATGTGATCTGAATGATGGATCTGTATTCGTGTTTGGTTATCGTGTGTAGATCTGTATATATGCGATCTGTATTCGTGTTCGGTTACCGAATTTTACGAATGCTGCTGTTTTTTCTGGATTTGGACATGGTTGAATTAGTGAAGTAGAAAGTTTATTAAAGTTTTTGATATTGGACGCTAGCAACATGCAGAAAATGTAATAAAAAATATTGATCCATCTCTATGTGTCAGTTATCGTGTGGAAGTTAGTGACTTGTTTTAAAATTAGGGGTTCTAAGCGGTGTGTTTGGATCGTTTTGTACTGATCAGCGGATGTGAAGATGGTAGATTTAGTGGACTGGAAAGTTCAAGTGTTCCTTGTAATCAAAACTAGTTCACTTTGTTTTTTTTTTTTTGGTTATTTTAGATAGTGGAGATGATTTAATAGGTATAGTATATTATAAAAACCACGACAATGAGTGAAAATGCTATGATTGATCAAAAGTATAGAGCGGATTTGGATTATGGAAAGTGCTCATCAAGTTTGCATTAAAGGGCTTGATTCTCTGTTCTCGTATGCAGCCTGTGTATTATGCATGTACACGTAAAAAACACAGAACTTCTGCTGGTCATTAGATTAAGCTGTTATTCATATGATATAGGTTCTCCGAAAGCCTTATTTACCAACTTGGTTGAACGAAGTGGTTGTTGTTAAGGCACAAATATATGATCTACCGTAAAGACCTCTTGTATCTTATTAGATCTGACAGTAGTTGTTGCAGCTTAGTCTCCTCATTTCGAAAGTAGGCGCCTATAAATAATAAACCGTGACTAAAGAGTTTTAGAGGCGGCACATGACAATATATGCTTGAGACAAAGAATGGGCGTGTGCAGCCATTGGGCAAAGTATTGCTTTAATACAGCGTAGCTAATACCCTGCTGTTTATATGTGTTGCTATTATGTAGAGGAATATGTGCATATGCTAGGATTTAACTGCATACTAGTTATGCTGGACACTGGGTAGATGTTAAGGAGTGCCCGTTACTTACCATTGCCTTATCTTTGACATGCGTTATCAGTATTAATGTAATAATAATAATTTTTCTGAAGGACCAGTATCTATGTGATACACTTTTTTTGCGATGTATCCTCTATTAGTGTACATGATTTCTCGTATTAACGGGCAAACTAATGTGTTTGACTTATAAAATTTCAGGTTAAAGTATTTACCCAACCTCATTACTTGCATAACTTTGTTCAATCAACATTCAACGCCCTTTCTGCAGAGAAAGTTAAAGGTAGGGACCCTGTTACTATTTGTTCATTTGACTGATTTCGTGAATCATTTTACATTGGTTCTTTATATATATTTTTTTTTTCAGGTTCTACACTCGTTGTTTCGGGTGATGGACGATACTATTCAAAGGATGCAATCCAGGTGCTTATATAAAACATTTTAATTTGAAATTTTTACTGACGAGATTTAGGTCTGAAAGTTATTTTTTCTGAACACATGGAAGTGTTTTTTCTCGTAAAAAGTCGAAACCTTATATTTTCGTGTATCTTTTAAAATATATAATGTATGCTCTTTAACAACGATGAAGCATCTACTTGGTTCTTCTTTCTAGTGAACATATTTTAATACAATATTACGAAGTTTAGCTGAAATCTATTTAAAGAGGTCCTATGATCCATGTTTGTTAAAAAATTATCTGTAAGGGGTCTCTAAAGGAACATGTTGTATTATCCGTCTAATTTCCTTTTCTTTCTAAAATACTACAGATTATAATTAAGATGGCAGCGGCAAATGGAGTTAAAAGTGTTTGGGTTGGCCAAAATGGACTTCTGTCAACACCTGCTGTATCAGCAGTTGTGCGTGAAAGAGTTGGTGCTGATGTAAGTTTATCTGATTTATAGTTCTCTCTGTCAAACAATGGTGATGGTTAAAGATGGCAATCTCGATCCATATGAGTCAATTTCTCATTTTTGAAAAGTAACTATATAGGGGAACAAGTTAAATGGGTCAAACAGCTTGAAAGTTGCCAATAATGCATATTACATCCTAAATAGTTGTATTAGAAAATTTTGTATTATCATTGTATTAGCATTTTGTAAAGAAAACACAAATGGCCCATGCTAATAATGACCAGTTATGAACATTAATCATAAATACTTAAATGTTTCAGGGTTGCAAAGCAAATGGTGCATTTATATTGACAGCAAGTCACAACCCAGGTGGTCCCACTGAGGTATGTTGTAACTTCTTATTGACAGCTCTAAACATGGTAAATATGGTTGAACTTATGTTTTTGGTGCTTGTTTTTCAGGATTTTGGAATTAAATACAATATGGGAAATGGTGGGCCAGCACCTGAAGGAATTACCGATCAAATCTACGAGAACACAAAAACAATAAAGGAGTATTTTCTTGCAGAAGGCTTACCTGATGTAATGTTGAATCCTCAAGCTACAGTAAAATTTGAAACAGAGGATATATTGCATGCATTTACTAATCAGATATTTGACATATGTATACAGGTGGATATATCGGCAATTGGCATTTCAAAATTTTCAGGTCCTGATGGTCAATTTGACGTTGATGTTTTTGATGCAGCAGATGACTATGTGAAATTGATGAAGTATGCTTCCATTTCTTTCTATATATATGTTTCACATACAAAAACGAGTTGGACATCAATCTTTTATTCCGCTAATGGTTTATTGAATTCTTTTCAGGTCCATTTTTGACTTTGAGTCCATGAAAAAGTTAATTGCATCTCCACAATTTAGTTTTTGGTGTGTAGCATATCCTTTCTTTTTCTTCATGTGTTATCATTGATTCATTTTAAGCCTTCCGTTGCTTCCAAGTATCTGTTTGTTACTAATTGTGATCTGTTTTATTAGTTATGATGCGCTTCACGGAGTTGCTGGAGCTTATGCAAGTCGCATATTTGTTGAAGAACTTGGTGCAAAAGAAAGCTCATTGTTGAACTGCGTACCTAAGGTTATTTCTGCTTTTTCATTTCATATTTTGTTTGCTTTTAGCCAAAAGTGGTGTGGATTGTGTATCTCTTAAACGAGTCAAAGGTGAATGTGTCAAATGAGCTGAAGTGCTGAACTAGTCAAACTGATGAAAGTCGCCCATAGTTAGTGTTAAATGCATGCATCTTTAAATTTGTTAATGTGAAAGTTATTGTTTAGTGATCATTACTAACACATGATTCATAAAAGATACAGAAATAGCTTCTGTTGCTTGGTGAAAATAACAGAATCTGTCCCTTGTAGATACTATCTCCATAGAGAGTCCCTTAATGCACTGTTTGCTTTCACTTTGGGTCCCTCACCCTTCCCTTGAGAGACCATAATCGAGATTGATTACATACTTGAGAACTGATAAGCGATAGTAGGTACATATGCGAAAGCAAACAGTGTAATTAGGGACCAATGATGCAAATAGTATTGAGGGATGATTTCCTTTATCTTCACCAAACCACCGGGTTGTAATTTACTCTTAACTCTATATATTATAAAATTGATAGAATATGTTTGCGGGTCAACTGACCTACTAAAAATGATTCATTTTAACTAAGTTAAAACCACTATAGACAAAAGAACGCATATATTATCTTTTTATTAACTAAAGTATTATATGATGAGTGCAGGAAGACTTTGGTGGTGGACATCCTGATCCCAACCTAACGTATGCCAAAGAGTTGGTCTCACGAATGGGATTGGGTAAAAACCCTGACAGTAACCCACCAGAATTTGGTGCTGCTGCAGATGGTGATGCCGATAGGAACATGGTTCTTGGTAAAAGGTACAAAAACTCTACCTAATGCTGATTTTAACAACCACATCAAGTTTCTTGGAAGAGTTTTAGTTGGTAATGACTTTTTTTTTTGGTCTGGTTTCAGGTTTTTTGTCACCCCTTCAGATTCTGTTGCTATCATTGCTGCCAATGCTGTTGAATCCATTCCCTACTTCTCATCTGGATTAAAGGGTGTTGCCCGGTAACTTTTATTTCTATACGCCTTGTTTATTTTTCTATTGTGACTTTCAATTCTGTGGCCACATTGCTTTGTGATTTGGGCCAAACAGGATATATGTTACTAAAGGCCAGTCTCCCAGTCCCAGAGGAAAATGATCCGGTCCTAACTGGGACCAGTCTTGAAATTTAATAAGCTATCAATTTTAACTTTTTAATAAAAAATATATATTTCTCGTAACCAAAGTATGTTTTATATTTCAGATAGTATTTTTTATTGGTTTGATTCTATGTACTACTAAAACTATAACCTTTAAAATCCGAAGTTTAAATTTACATTACATGTAAATTCTAAGGTTGGGACATAATGACTGGGCTTTTAGGACCATGTATTCGGGCTTTAACCTGGCATTGTCCAGGATCCCGCCTAGATGGGGGTTTTAATCAGATATGAGGATCTGGAAGCAACTTTCAGGCTCAATTGGGCATAGGCCCAGGCCTGTTTGTGCATTTCTAGAAGCTGTTTCTGATCTATATACAAAACTTCTTGTCTTATTATCATGCAATCGTTGAATTGTTTGATGTGAGTTCAATGAAAACAAAAAATAATTTGGAAATGTCTTCTGCCTGTAGGAGCATGCCAACATCTGCTGCTCTTGATGTTGTAGCTAAAAGTTTGAACTTGAAGTTTTTCGAGGTACTTCTTCGCATACAGTAGAATTATGTAAGTACGATTTCAAACAGTTTTTTTCCAAAACAAACTCTCATATTCTTAATATCACGTCAGGTACCAACCGGCTGGAAATTCTTTGGTAATTTGATGGATGCTGGTCTATGCTCAGTTTGTGGTGAAGAGAGTTTCGGGACTGGTAAAGTTTTTCCTTTTTTATTTTACCAGTTAAAAAAGGGAAAAGAACTGTTGCTTTTCTTGTTAGTTTATCATTAGTGAGGGTGGCAAGATGGGCGAGTTGGTTAACGGATCAAAGGGGGTTGAGTTGTGGGTTATTTTTAGTATATAAATCATACAGTAATATTTAAGTAAAACAATTACTTGGGCGATCACAAACCTTTTTGACCAGTTTGAAATAAACATAACCCAAATTAGCCATTTGTAAGTATACGAGTTGAAATTACTACCTCTTGTTAACAGAACAAAACAAATGAGTAAAGACGACTTGAAGAACTATTTTAGTAAGTATAAAGAAACTTGTAGCTGCTTAACTGAATACTTAACAACTTGTTTTCTTTTTCAATAGGATCGGACCATATCCGTGAGAAAGACGGAATCTGGGCTGTGTTGGCCTGGTTATCCATTCTTGCTTATAAAAACAAGGACAATCTCAATGGAGGAAATCTTGTGACTGTTGAAGACATTGTGAAGCAACACTGGGCTAAATTTGGACGCCACTATTATACTCGCTATGATTACGAGGTCTTTATAATAGTTTAAAACTCCCAATACTGTAATTGAGTTTTATATTGACAAGATGTATTTTGTTTTTCTGTAGAATGTTGATGCAGGTGCTGCAAAGGAACTAATGGCTCACTTGGTCAAGTTACAGGCTTCTCTCAGTGATGTTAACACGTAAGTTCCATTTGACCCATTTCTTTTTCACCCAATTGGGATAAATATTGACCATGTTTCAGACTGTTTAAACAGTTGTATTTACCTTGTGCTGTTTATTTATTCAGTACCATAAAGGGTATAAGATCAGATGTGGCAAATGTTGCCAGTGCTGATGAATTTGAATACAAAGATCCTGTTGATGGTTCCATCTCAAAGAATCAGGGAATTCGCTATTTATTCGAAGACGGGTCACGTTTGGTGAGTTGATTCATTAATTTACTGATATACTTCCTATTCCGTAATCTTTTTGAATGGTTATTTGCATGCCTCGTTTGGCCTGTTTTAGTCACCTGGTCCTTTACAGATGTTTTTGTGTCCCATATGTCATTATTATGAACTGTAATCTTCAACATGTTTAGAGCTTCTCTTTTTACAAAATGACCCAAACGGGTTACAAATACATCCTTAAATGACTTGGATGTAAACGAAAAGTTCAAAGACGGACAATTAGAAAAGTAATTTGCAACTTTTGCACAAAAAAATATTGAATCAAAAGAACGATGAGGGTATTGTGATTGTTTTTATATGCTGTATGAGTAAATAAATTGTAGACGTGTTTATGTAAGTTGGTGACTAGGAATGTGAAACTCTTGAATGTATGTAAATTTGTGTTGTGTAGGTTTTTCGTTTATCCGGAACTGGGTCAGAAGGTGCCACTATTCGTCTTTACATTGAGCAATACGAAAAAGATTCATCCAAGACCGGAAGAGACTCCCAGGATGCGCTTGGTCCTCTGGTAAATCATGCTATCTTAAGATTTCTATTTTAGTTCTCTATACACGATGAAATGTGATTGTGGATCCGTACTCAGCAGTCAGTGCATCTATTCTATAAAAGCGTGCACTTATATTTTGAGAAACCTGCATTCAATTCGAGGATTTAACGGAAAATTATAATCTACAAGTTTTAACATTTGGTTTAACCCAACTCAGACCTGAAGCATGTCAAAAAGGTCATTGTTTAATTTTTAGAGACTACGGTAGTGTTTAATCATTTATTTATTTCTGCAAAATATACCGACTTTTGGTAAGCAGTCCCTCTACCTTCGGGTAGGGGAGTGGTCTACATCCCACCTCCCCATACCTCGCTCAAAGCGGGATTGGGTACGGTGGTGGTTGTTGTTGTTGTTGTATACTGACTTTTGGTTATGTTGTGCACAGGTGGAGGTTGCTCTAAAGCTGTCGAAGATGCAAGAATACACGGGCCGTACTGCTCCAACTGTCATCACCTAAATATACAATACATGCTGCTGCTGCTGTTCACAACATATGTAATTTTCGTGTTTTATAGCAATAAAGTTGGTGTTTCAGCTGTGTGGGCTTGTTTGTTAGTTTCACAGGCATCGTCTTTCTTTTTTGAATGCTTGATGAATTACAAAGTTTTTGTCTTCAAATAATTCAGTTATATGTATCTTGAGAACCCTTTTATCAATAGTACTACAAACGTGCGGCTTTTCGTTTTGATGTGAACTGAAATATTTTACAAGACTCAGATTGTGTTATAAGAACTTGTGAATAACTTTTGTATGTCAAGTCAGTATGTATACTATGTAATACTGTAATTCCGTTATAGCTCATGTAAAGCGAAAATTCACTTATGTCTTTTCAATTCTTTTGTGGCTTTTGGTATCTGAGTCGTTCATCAGTGACAGTGTTATGCGTTCAGTTTTCAGTTGAGTCCTAGTGTTGTGTTAAGTGATTGTATGTGAATACTTGCCTTTCGGGAGAACTATATACTCATTCTGTTCCAATTTTATGTCCACATTTTCTTTTTGGGATGTTCAAATTATTATTAAAAACTTTAAAGAAGATTTTAATTAATTACTTAAGGGTAAGACTGTCATTCTGAATGAAAAAATCATGTTTGTTTACAATAATGGAATGTAATGACTTATTGCATGCAATCACTCATTACATCTAAAAACATCATTTTCATTCATTAGGGACCCTTTGTTTTTTTTCAATTACGTCTTAGAATGAAATGATAATTACATAAAAACCCTTTATTAATTACCCACCAAACAAAAAAACATATTTAACAAAGTCTATTTTAGTCTTTTTATTACCGATTACATTTCATTTTATTTTTGCAACCAAACATAATTACAATCGTAATGCGTCATTTCATTACTTCATTTATTCCATTACGATGTTCATTCCATTCCGTCACTACTTCATTTCGTCATACCAAACAGACCCTTATGTCTTTTCAATTATTTTGTGGCTTTTGGTATCTGAGTCGTTCATCAGTGACACTGTTATGCGTTCAGTTTTCAGTTGAGTCGTAGTTGTGTGTTAAGTGATTGTATGTGAATATTTGCCTTTTGGGAGAACTATATACTCCTTCTGTTTCAATTTTATTGTTCACATTTTCTTTTTGGGATGTCCCAATTTAATTGTCCACTACTAAAAACAGATAGAAAATTTTATCAAGTTTACTATATTATTCTTTTTTGAAATTATTATTAAAAACTTTAAATAATATTTTAATTAATTATCTAAGGGTAAAACTGTCATTCTGCCAAAAAGTAAGAAAAAGAGCCGTAATAAATGCACTTTTATTAAACTGTGTGTTTTTGTCGGGGGACAATTTTGAGACGGAGGGAGTAGTTAAATAAGATGTAACAAAATTTTTCTTTACGTATCTTAAAATTTAATACTAAAGGCATAATTTGTTCTAACTCAATAATAAACACTCTATCTCCTGATTCAACCAAACTACTAGTAATAGACAAGTAAAAAAAGAAATATAAGATACAAAATAGTAACCTAATTTAGAAATATTCTATTTTATTATCCCAAACATAAAACTACACCAAAATATAACACTATTAGAGCTTTGAGTGATTTTTATGATTAAAATAGCAAATATATTGAAACAAAACTCAAATTATTTCATCATTTTTCACCTTTTTATATTTGTTTTTTCTAAAAAAAATATTTTCACATTATCAAGACACATCTCTCATTTTCTATTATTCCGATTCACTCATTATACATCCTTCTAACAACAGTAATCACCTCAAACATTCTTAACCATGAGACTCCAAAAATTCCCATTACATCATAAACAAAAATTCAAAATTTTCCATGCTTTCCTTGATGTGGATTTGTTGTCCTTTTATGCTATAATAACATGCAAATGCAAGTGAAAAAATAAACTATATTTCTCAACCAATAGAAATGCACCCAATAATGTTCATGCTTATTCTGGTCACATTAAGGAGCACAAATGATTTACATTTTTCATGTCACTTCAGTTTTTTCTTTCATGCGATCGATATGCGACCAACTTGACACAATAAAACGATCGGCATTACAAAAAATATATCGCACAAAAATACATTTTATATAATTAAACACACACGCAAATCACATATACGACCCACATCTCCAAAACCAAACACCGACCGAGTCGACTTGTTGACTCACAGTGGGGGGATGCGTTGGGCAAGGCTCGACCGAGGGCAGCCTTATATTTCAATGAAAAAGGAAACTATGAATGATATGAGTCGACATGTCAATATACAAATGGAAAAGAGAAGCAAACCCGTGACACAAACAAACTCCTCATAAAAAGATAAGTTATTTATTTTTGTTCCTCAAGAATTTAATAACACACTACCTTTCAAAATTTCACTTGTCTTCATATCCTTACAACCCTAAAATCTTCCCCAAAAAACTTCTTGTGTGTTCTTCTTTGTCACCTCAAACATTACAAGACAAGCTCAACATTTTTTTCAGTACAATTTTTTAAACTTAACCAACCAACATTGTTTTGGCCATACCTCTATTTGTTAGTTACTATGTCATTGTATATTAAAATTGTTTATCTTCATTGAGTTTTTCTCATGTCAATAAGAAAAAAAATGTTGGAATAACTCTCGAATAACGGCAAAGCTAGATCGTCAAGTTCACCTGGCGATGCCCTTAGACGGTGGTCTAGCCTATTTATTCATTCTCTTCAATGATTTTTTTTTTTTGTAAAGAGTTAGGTTCCTTATTGCCTGAGATCATAATTAGACCTAAGTTACTACCGAATGATCTCATCAGAAAACTTAGAACTAGCGAAAGAGTATTTCTTTGTTGTGAAGCATCTAGCGAAAGAGTCATAAGTGTAAGGCCAAGATGAAGCTTTCTCCGAGTTATTAGTTAGAAATGAAGTTTAATTTGTGCTAGAGGACAAAATAACATACTCATTTTTAGTATGTTGTATAATTAGGCTTTTTTGTTAAACATTTAAATAATAATAAACATTATTAGTTTAAGCATTACTTAATAAAAGATGTCTTAAAAATCTTTATGTCAAAAAAACGTTTTTTTATATAAAAGATAATAAGGTCATAGCAATTGAAATTGTCCCATCATAAGTTGGTAACACATATTCCTCACAATTACAAAAATCAAGATTAAAGAAAAACTAGAGTATAATTACATGTTTTGGTCTTGTGGTTATTTCAAAAAGCATGTTTCTCCTAGTAATTAAAAATTTACACGCAGTGGTCCATGTGATTGACCCAATTTGGTTGACCGATCCATTAATCACATTTCCATCCAATTGGGCGTTGAAAATAACAATCGGGGGTTATTGTCAGTCCCTTTCGCTTACAAGTATAACTCAGGGACTATGTTTGCAACATTTTAAACACAACTTTTTTTCCTATATAATCAAACTACGCAGACAAAACCAAAAGTCACTTGCACCAAAAAAACCGCATAATTCTTAAAAAAACCCTAATTGCCAACGATTAATCAAAATGGTTAGAGGTAAGTGGTTTGTTGATTGTTTTATAAGTGTTTAGTTACTAGTATGTTGTGTTTGGAAATGGGATATAAAATGGTCTCTGATATATCGACTTGTTTGGAGAGGAGGAATGCCATTTGTTTTTATCGGTTGTTTTTGTGTATAATAATCAAGATAGGTTTTCTTTTGTAACTTGTTATGTTGTTTGGTTCACCCATTTGGTGTAGCCCTAGTTTTTTTAGTCAATGGCATTGTTTTGCATTTTTATGCTATAAGATTGAGTTTGTTTAATTACTAGTGTGGTAATGGTCTCTGGTTATATGTCTTTTTTGTTCTAGTTGAATGGTGAGTGTAAAGAAATGCATTTTTTTATATTTGATCCAATTGATCATCTCTTATATATTGATTTTTTGCTATATTTGTAGATGAAAAGGGAAAGGGGAAGGCAATTATGAAAGATTAGTTTACATTGTGTTGCATTGTTCTGCTATAAGATTGACCCAATTAACTCTCTATTATCTATTGATTTTTTGCTATCATTGTAGATAAAAATCAAAAGCTAACATAAATTAAAGAGGTGGATGAACTTAAACAGAGGATAAAGAATGTAGAAGCAATTTTTTTCAAGTTAAGAGATATAATTCATTTTAGTATGATGTGTTTGAAAAATTAAATGGTTCAGTATAGAGTGTTTGAAAATGGAAAAAAATGATAGCTGGTCTTAAGATTGGGAATGACTGAGTATGTTGTTTGATTCTAAAATTCTATCATTTGACCATGCTTTTATTCCTATCACTAGATGATTGAGTGTGTTGATTATGCTTTTTGATTCTTTAATCATATCATTTATGTGTCCTTACTATCCTTATACATCTTTGCAGAAGTGATAATTATATCAGATGATGACACATCCCTTGATGCCCCTGTTTTCTCAGAGAGTGATTCATCTAAGGACTCACATGATTATCTGTCAGAAGATTCTAGCAAAGATTTAATCAACTTTATGTCTGGTCGTGATTTTTTACATTGAACTATGTATTGGTAATGTATATATGCCTTGAAAGGTTGCTTTTGTAATTTTTTACATGTTAGATTAAGTGATGATGTTTAGGACATGCATAACCTGATGTTTAGGAATTTGCAGTCTAGGATAGGTTATAGCCTGATGTTAGATTAGGTGATGATGTTTAGGAAATGCATAACGTGATGTTTAGGAATTTGCAGTTTAGGATGGGTTGAGTGTTCATTTGGATTCACTGTAACATTCATATCACTCATCATGACCCATGGCTCATTCCTCACAATTCTTCTATAAATCTGCAAATCCTTTCACAACATCTTTCTCTCTTTTCCACCATTTGCAGCATAAATAATAGTGCAGAACACCTTTTTATTTCCAAGTACAGTCATGATTTCACAAAGCATGGATTGTTTAGGATGGGTTATAGCCTAATGTTAGATTAGGTGATGTTTAGGAAATGCATTTGTCATTAACCTGATGTTTAGGAAATGCATTTGCAGCTTAGGTCATAGTGTTGCAGTTTAGGTCATTAATCTGAATTTGGTGGTGCTCAAAGATTAGTGTTGCAATTTGCAATTTGAAAATGAATTTGTCCAGAATGTTAGAATCAGGAAAAAAATTGTGTTTAAAATGTTGCAAATATGGTCCCTGAGGTTTTCTTATTGCAGTGGTTGAACAAAAATACCTCCGACGTTAATACCCAATTGGATGGGAAATCAGTCAAAAGACCGGTCAACCCATTTGGATCAACCACAGGAACCACTTGTGTAATTCTTAACTTACTAGGACGAAACATGCATTTTGGGCATAACTACAAGGACCAAACATGTAATTAACTCTAAAAACTATAAAAGGCTACGAAATCTATAAAGAAACAAATATACTCCGTATATTAAAACAGACAATAAGGATCTCACATTTTATTAAAAAAGGTATGATGCTTCTAATTTTTTATTATTTTTGAAAATATGTTTAATTAAAGATCTTAAATACTTTCAAAAATATAGCATTATTTTGGTGGAAAAATCTGGTGGTGAAGAAAAAAACACATAAAAATATATGTGTCAAATTTATGAAAACAAAAACTTGAAAAAAAGGAGGTAATTAATAAAACTTTAGTGATTAAATTTTAAATAAATTATATAGAGTTAAATGTAAATTTATAAATTTACAAATTTTATTATAACTTAAAAAAAACAAATAACCCCTTAAACTTTTATAACTTATAAAACAGAAAAAAACAAAATTTATATAAATATTTAAAAAAAACATAATGTACAAGCCTCGTGCGTGCACGAAGATTAAAACTAGTCTCTAAAGAAACAAATATACTCCGTATATTAAAACTGACAATAAGGATCTCACATTTTATTAAAAAAAATATCTTGAAAACAATTGTACTGTATTTTTTTTTCTTTTGATTATATGAGTTTCTTTTGATTATATGAGATTAGAGGTGGGCATATGGATCGTTCGACCGGACCGGACCGGAAAACCGGACCGAACCGGACCTAACATATTTCGGTCCGGTGTTTTAGACCAATTCGGTCTTCGGTCCGGTCGGTCAGGTCCGGTCCGGTCGGTCTTGCCAAAAAACCCGATGATTATGCCTTATAGGACCGGACCGGATCGAGGACCGACCCGGACCAGACCGTACCATTTCGGTCCGGTCCTCGGTCCGGTCCGGTCCGGTCTTGGGTCTGTGCTCAGCTATCTATGTCCAACAAAATTTGTGATTACTGATTGCCATAGATTATGCCTACTAGGCAGCTAAAACAAATGATACAATTCTACTTTTTTTGGGCCACAGGGGTCCCAATGTTTAGGAACAAACACGAAATTATCGAACTTAAAAATAACAATCCATGTCATCAGAACAATCTTTTGGTCTACTTGCAAAGTGGCAAACACGAAATATATTAGACAAAAGCATGTTATACGACAAACATTATTAAATATGTTGGGTGTATCATTAATAAAGATTTTTGTATCAATAGAAATCATCTATAACCATATTTTTTGTTTGTGATTTTTGAAACATTACAAGATGATGATGGTACTAAGGATTTTTCTAACTTATACCTCAGCGACACAAGTTAAGAAGCAGTGCGTCACCTTGTGAATGACCAGATAATGATTGTGGAGCCTGATGTTGAAAGAAAATGAGAACCCTAAATTGTTGACCATTCACAGAACAACACATAGTTTCTTAACTTGTGTCTTAGGGCACAAGTTAGAAAAACCCTGATATTAATCGGTATGATCCCCCGTATAGTTTCTACATGTAAGTACTTCGACAAGTCGATATAAAAACAACACTCTACTTGAATACTTTCTCACCATTTTCAAGATCATACCAACGTCTAATGTGTTCTAACGGTATCAAAATACATCATTAACAAAAAGGTTCGAGTTCAATAAACTGCAGAAATTTTCAAGTAAGTGCGAGTAAATGTTGCTCTTTAATATTTTCACATCATTTACATGTGGCTAAACGTAATGGGACGACCTTTTGCTGTCGGTCGTCCCATGTGGCAATAAAAGGGATCTGGTCACCCCACTACGCCGACCGAACGCCGGACCGAAGCAAGACTGGTTAACCTTCAACCTTTGCAAAGTTCAGGGGTCTTTGCAACGACCTTTACATTGAAGGAAGAATGTTTGTATAAAAAAAATTAACTCTTTGCTTTTATATTTTTTCTATTTAAAAAATATAATAAACAATCGCGTCCTATTCATTATAAAATCTCGCTTTTGTATACCCTTCTTTAAGCACAAAACACATACATTTTTATTACGACTTTCATTATCTTTTTTATATGGTTTGTTCGAATACAATAGCGACGATTTGAAATTAAACTTTTGTTCAAAAATACAATTGACGAAGATATGTGTTCATCAGAAAACGATTGTCTGGAGATTAGGCCTATCGAATTTGATAATGCACTGGCCCAACTAAAGAAGATCTTAGAAAAAAGCATACGTGAAAGGTAATCACATTCCACTAACGAGAGCGCTTGCTTTGATCGACGCATTGTCTAAAAAGCAGGTTCTGCATAAAGATTACGACACTAAATCTTTCTATGTACAGAAAGGCGAGAAACGCGGAGCAAAAACTGAGAAAAACAAAATGGAATGGCTAAGTTAGTTTGATACATGAAAAATATAACAACAAGCCCTCAGAAAATCCATATAGGAGAGTGTTCGTCATCACAGACACATGAGAATTGGTGATGTATATAGACTTACTGCGGAAGTGTTTACTTCAACTACATTGCTAGATGAAGTAGCATTATAAGAGAAACACTAGAAGAACAAACAATGAAGAGTAAATGCAAGATAGGAGAATATTTAGGCAAAAACAAGCTGATATGATGGAAGTGACTTTATGGAATTTGGTAGGTGATGAGATATGAGAATTGAAGACTGGGAGATATGTACGAGGCATTTGAGGCTCGCGCGAGCTGCATTTAGCGGATGAAGAGCCCTATCAGTTTACGACTTGTCATCAGATGTAATAATACTAGAAAACTATTTTAATGTAATGTTGTTTTAAGTAAATGTATATTTTAAAAATCTTGAGTGACCTTGCTCCTGATACCAATTGTGGAAACTAGAAGGGGGGTTGAATAGTTTACACGTTTGTTTTACGTTTTAAAAGTTTACTTTAAAAAATGTTTAGATCCGAGTTATAGGTTCAACCAATTCACAATATGAACAAGCAATAACTATCTAAACTAAAACCAGATAACAACAATAATAATATAAAGAGATAAGGAAAGAAACGACCAAACCAAGACACCAAGATTTTATAGTGGTTCGGCTACGAAGCACCTCTTCGCCCTACTCCACTCCTCGAGTATCCGACTCGAGATTTCACTATGTCAACAAGCTCCCTTTAGGCGGAGAAAACCTTTACACGTCGCTTACGTTATTTTTCGACACTAAGCTAAATGTCGAGTCCTAATCTTAGCTAGAACCAATCTACCACTTCACAAGATTACACACTCACAAGATCTACACAATCGGATCTACACAATATCCGAATCACACAAATACACAAGATAAATACAATAGAGGTTTGTTTCTTAGAAGAAAAAAAGGAGAGATCACTAATTAACACTTCGTTTCTTGACGAATACGAGTGTTCTTCTCTTGCACTTGAATGAGAGGGAAGATATGAGAATAAGAGATTAGATCACTTAAAACAAGATCTAAGTATGTTAGTGATCAAGAGTTTTAGTGAGAGAAATAAGTTTTAGAGAGAGAAAGAAGAGACTAAAAAATTTCATGCCAAGAGGAATAATTTTCAGCAAGGGGTGGATCAGTATTTATAGACAGGAAAAGCCAACGGTAACTGGTGGCGGTCCCGGCGGTTCCATATATATAAGGGGGCCGTCAGGCCTATAAGGGGGACGCCACCTAGACTCTATTTTTTTTTGTCTTTTTATGGGGAATGTTGTATCTAGTGTAGAAACTTTTGTTTTGGGGGGAAAATTTGAATTTCAAATTTTATGTTTTTGATAAAACTTTTTTTTAATTAGAAAATATTTTGTATAATTAATTTTGTGAAAATCTTTTGTAAAAATGTAATAGATGAGAGAAAAATATTTTCTTGATCACTAATCATGCTTAATGATTTGTTTGTTCATACCTTAAGTGATCACTAATCTTAGAAATGGAATTTTACGATTAACAATTTGTAAACGTTTAATTTTATCGTAAACGTTTTTACATTTTGTTATTATCAAAACGTTGAGAGGTCGAAAAATATAAATAACGTTTTTAGACATTATTTGTATTAACACGTTTTATATCTTCGGACTTAAACCGGCGTTACAAATAGAACTATTAAGGGCAAGGCCTACCACTTTAGTAGAAGCCTTCTCCTTAGCCCGTACGACCGAGGCCCGTTTTGAGGACGAGCGGACCACCACAACCATCGTCAACCCAAACGACCTCAACATAGCGATACCAGACCAAGTGTTGGAGGAATCAATTCTCCATACGTTAGACAAGGTAGAAATTTCCTCTGATAATGATGTACAAGATCAAGCCAGTGAGGTGGAAACGAAGGTGTTAGTGGATGGTAAACAAGATGACGCAAAAGTGGTGAAAGTGGTGGGTGTGGCCGTTGAGCAAAACAATGACGAGCCAAATGTGTTGGAATGTAATGGGGTTATAAGTGTTGGGGTAAATAAAATTAACAAATGGGTTGATAAAGAAGTCCAATACTCTGTTTCTACCATACACATTCTTATTCCGTTGTTGAAGCGTCTTAATGACAAACACATAAAGAAGAAAAAGATGAAGGCTGAAATTCAAAGAAGAATATGAAATCCCGGAATCAAGATAAAAAAAATTTAGACATCACCTTGAGGATAAGATGGTTTCGAAGGAGCGGAGAGTGTTACGCCAGTATTGCAGGAGGACGGACGGCCCGAACGGCCCAAGAGGGAGAAGTCCAAGCCTATATGGCATAAAGATTATGTCATATAATATATCCTTATTTAAGTGTCATTATTTAGGAATGCCTTCATATTTATTTAGGAAAGTCAATAAGTTGTGTTAGAAACGTCAAAAATCAATGTTTATCTTGTAGTCAAAAGTTAAATGCCATAATAGCTCATAATAGATCATGTCCCATTTAGCTATTATAAATAGTTTTTGTACTCTTTCATTATAATCAATTAAGTTAAAAGATCAATTCTCTTCTTTGCTTTTCTTAAGGAGCTCGTATACGCTAAAAGCGGTGCAAATCTATCCATTCTTCTTCTTCTCTTTTCTGACGGAGCTAGCACACGCCTGAAGTGGTGCCCTATCCCGATACAACCCTTAACCGGGTCGTATCAATATTCCTACATATCATCGTACACACACATTAATATTTTATATTTTTTCTCCACTCATTCTCTCACCGCATCTAAACCGTCAGTTCTGACACTTGTCATAATCCTGTGAACAGGAATATAAGTAGGAGGATGTTGTAATAGGATATATCATTTCTCATAATTTATTGTTTATTTTTCCTAGCAGCGGGGATTCAATATCACCTGTGCACCTCAGAGCTAATGGAAACCACTACTTGAAGGTTGATTTTTTTTAGTGATTTGTCGCCTTGAACTATTATATTTTTAATCTTTGTTAAATGGATTAAGGGGTGCCACTACTTTGAGGGCGGGCCTTCGGAGTCTCAGAAGATTCACGAAAACTCGACGGATGTTTATATTCTAGTGTTAATTTTTGCTAAAACTTTCGATTACTCCGAGACGAGCCTAATCAAAAAAAATTGAGTCATATAAATAAATGTCTTGTTTAGTAAGTCAACTAATATGCTAAAAAAGATACATCTTTTTAATTTATTTACTATTTTTTTAAAACGACAAATTTTCACACTCTAAACCACTTATCTCACAAATGCTTTTAACAAGATTTGAACCCACAACCTTTAGATTAGTGGGGAAGTCACATACCACTAGATCAAAGACCTTGTGTAATTTGTTTACTATTTTTAATGAAACCGTAAATTCTAACTTATTTTTATTTCTATTATGCTAAAAAAAATTGTTGACCTGGTGACGGAAAGTCTTGGATCTACGTAACTTATTTGTCAAACTTACAAAAGTAAGCTACATAAGGCTGCCCACTACAAGGAGAGGTTGCGACCTGTATTTTTCACTGTCACATCAGCTTTCTCTCTCAGGCGACATACATGCGACTTTTTGCCACTACAAAGCGTTCCATTCTTCGTCAATTAGTTTTTGAACCAAAGCTTCGACTTCATCATTGGTATGTGAAAGCGAACAAGCCATTTAAAAAAGTTAATAAAAGTGTATATATTTGTGTATAAAATGGTAAAATAAGTGGGTATTTATAGTGTTAAAGTGAGTGAATTTTAAAGGATGAAAAAGTTTTTTTTATTGTAAAACAAAAAAAATCAGATTTTTGTGTGAATAACTTTGCCTCGATAACGGTCGAGTATGCAATGGAAATGCCCAAAACTTGTTGCCGACCGATCGACCCACTATGGTGGCGACCGACGGTAGACCGAGTCGGTCGACTGACCATAGTGGGCAACCTAATAATAATAATATCCCTCTGAAAAATAGACGGCTTTGTAAAGGTGTAGGTCTAGCGGTCATTTTACAAAATTATTGTTGTTATTATTCTAAAATAAGTTCTCATTTAAATAACTTCAACCATAGCCCATATAACTACACTTAACGAACCTTTTCTTATTTGGGCTACCAACTATAGTGTTGACCAACGACTTTTATTTTCCTCTATCACATCAGCTTTCTCTTTCCGACGACCTACAAACGACTTTTTACCACTATAAAACGACCTTCATCTTTTTTTCTTTTATCAAATTTTTTTAACAACAAAAACATTATAAATAAAACTTTACAATTTCACACTTATTAGTTATTTATAAATAAAAATATACATCAAAGACCCAAAGTGTAAATTAGTGAGGATGTAGCTACTAGAATGACTCAGTTTAAGTGTTGTGCAGGAAATGTAGTCAGTTAGGGCAAACAGATTATCGGTGGTTATCTCGGATCTTGTGTCTAATACTCAAACTGCTTTTGTGAAGAACAGACAAATCCTTGATGGTCCTTTTATATTGAGCGAGGCTCTTGCTTGGTGCAAATTCAAAAAGAAACAAGCCTTAGTTTTTAAAGTGGATTTCGCCAAGGCATACGATTCTGTTAGATGGGATTTTCTTCTGGACGCTCTCCAATCTTTTGGATTCAGTTCTAGATGGTGTTCTTGGATTCGGGGAATTTTTAGCTCTAACATGGCATCCATCCTGGTTAATGGGAGCCCCACTGGTGAGTTTCCGATTGCGTGTGGTCTAAAACAAGGCGATCCTTTGGCGCCCCTCCTTTTTATTTTGGTCATGGAAACCCTTCACTTATCGGTTACTAGAGCTGTAAATGATGGTGTTTTCAAAGGCCTCCATATCTCTGACACGACGGTTCTTTCTCATTTGTTTTATGCGGACGATGCTATGTTCGTAGGTGAATGGTCGGATGAGAATTTAGCTAATTTAATAAGAATCCTCAAATGTTTTCAGCTTGCTTCGGGTTTGAAAATTAATTTGCTCAAGAGTCAAGTGATGGGGATTGGGGTCCCTACTGATGTTGTCACTCATGGAGCTGCAAGTATAGGGTGTACGGTAATGAACACGCCTTTCAAATATCTTGGTATCACTGTGGGGGACAATATGTCTCGTCATTCGGCATGGTCCATTGTTATGCAGAAGATTCGGTCTAGACTATCTTCATGGAAAGCTAAAACTCTTTCCATTGGAGGTAGATTGACGCTTCTCAAAGCTGTCCTAGGAGCTGTCCCATTGTATTTTATGTCAATCTACAAAGCCCCCAAAGGTGTCCTTCATGAGATGGAGAGGATTCGTAATAAATTCTTCATAGGAGCTGATCCTTCAGATAGGAAAATCAATTGGGTTGCATGGAATAATGTGCTGGCTACAAAAAAAAGGGGGGGCCTTGGTGTTTCGA